>JAGDQO010000900.1:0-5000 GCA_018342035.1 Solanum appendiculatum
CTTCTGTCATTTTTTGAGCTTAGTCAGTAATTGCCTAATGAGTATAGTTTTTCATACTCATACTACACTTATGCCCCTACAGATTGTAGTTGAGTTATCACTATTGATTTGGAGTCGTGCGCAGCATCTTGAGCTTTCGTAGATTAGGGTGAGGTCCTGGCATCTGGAGCTACTTGATTCCATCTCTTTTTGTTAGGCTTAGTGTTTAAGTTTTATTCACAGACAGCCTATATTAGTCTTGTATTTGTGCAAGCCTTGTACTCCAAATTTGGATTAGATGCTCAACTACTAACTGATGCCAGATATTGGGATGGTTCCTGTATGGTTTTGTTGAATATTGTTTCTCTACTTTGTCCTAAGCTCTAACTTCTTGTTGTTTGCTTCCGCTTGGTAGTCTGTTGGTTATGGTTTCGGACTAAGGGTTAGGCTATCCTACTAGTGGGGTGTAGTAGGTGTCATCATGACCTGAGAAATCAGGTCTTGACATTGTTACACCCCTAATATTTTTAATTATGACCCGAACTATTCCTTATTTACGTATATGGTTATTTTTTATTGTGATAATTAATTTGAAGATGAATTAAGGTTACAAAAAAACCCTAGCACAAAGTTGAGTTGGAAGTTTTCTTATCGATTAAGTTTTGATATAAGATTCTACATAGGTTAACTTAAAATGACCATATATCTCAGTTGATAATGAATTAGGGGGCCTATGACCTATAATATTAAAGGCATATGAGCCCTCTTTCCAATGGCACCAACTTTGCCTCATTTCGATTTCAGAGTAATAAGTTATACTCACTTTATCATGTCATGTCAGGCAAGCAATGTTCTACAACTGGACTCGCGGATGGTGGAAATTTTTACGAATGGTAGATCCTTCCGTGAAGGCTTGCTGCACTTTTTTTCAGCAACTTCCTACTCACATTTTAGGGTTATTTTGGTCCTTTCCCAAGCTTTTTAACTCCATTCTAAGTCATTTCTAAGTGTTTTAACGGAGTATATCATTCAATTGACTAGTTTTCATCTCAAAATCATTAATCTAAACATTCAAGTATTTAGAAATTCTCTTAAAAATTACCTAGGGTTCCTACTCTCCATCAAGAACCTTAAAACATTTATGTCAAAAATTCAGGATACAAAGAGAAACTTTCAATCCAAGGTTTTCCCAAGTTCTTCCACTCTAAGAACTTCATAAAAAAGTTACTTCTCAAAAGATCAAGCAAGATTCTAAGCTCAAAGATTTCCTCCAAGAAAGTTCTTCCTCAAGCTCAAGATAAATGAAGTTCCCACTAAAGTTTTCAGTCTAATAGCTTCATAATAAGGTATGTAAGGCTATCATAGTGTCAGACTAGTTTGTCCTCACGTCCTACATCTACTTTCAAATCAGAAAAAGAGTAATCTAGGGTTCTATCCTTAGATTTGATTATTCTTGAGATGAGTTGATATTGAGTTCTAAATTCTTGAGTTCCTGATCATTCAATTTCTATTTCTAATTATTGAATTGTTGTATATTGTGCATTGAGATTTATTGTGTTGATTGTTCATATCTATTTTTCAGCCTGACTTATTCCTAAATTTTCATTGAGTTCTTATTGAGAATCTTTTAAACAAACATAATTGTTTTAAGCTGAGTCCTGAGAAAGCAAAAAGGAATCTTGAGAAAGAGTTTAAAAAATGATTTGAGATAGACTATAAAGGAACTAAGACGTCCCAAATGTATCATTTTATTTTATTGAGAAAAGAGAAACTTTGATTTCTAAATGAGTTATGAGTTCAGAGATATTTCAGAGCAGTTACCTCTTTTAAGAGGATATTTTGAGCAATTACCTCAATACAGAAAAAGAGTATATTTTATATATTTTGGGAGTAGTATTGAGCACCGATATGAAGATGAGTTCAGACAAATCAAAATCATCATAAACCATGTATGCCAACATGGGTAAATGATCATACCTTTTAGACGAATCCTTATTGCTTAGTGAATCCACTTAGTTGAGAGGTTCTAAACCTCAATACGATATAGGACAATTCTGAAAGGATGGGCAAGACACTGCATCATCACGTAGCTCATAGTGATGGTTGTCGGTTAGACAATCTCACAAATAGAGTTAAGATGTATTTTGGCTTATTATGTTGAGTTTCAGATATTAGTAAGTATATTTGTAAAGTTTAAATGATTTCATTACTTTAATTATTTACATTCAGTTGAGATTATGCTATAACTATTGAAGTCTTTTTATTCAATTATTTTGCTTCGACTATATTACATACTCGTACATTCAATGTACTGATGTCATTCGACCTGTATTTTTGAATGATGCAGATACAAACACTTAGGATCCTCAACAAAAGTCCGTTGAGCTTACATCATCTGCTGGTAAGCTTTTGAGTGAGACCTCCTTTCTTCCGGAGGACTCCAATTTTGTGAGTTATTAATATTAATATTTGAGAAGTCATATGTCTTATCTCGACCCTCATCTTTATTCAGTAGAGGCTTCATAAATAGATAGTTTTCGAGAGTCTTTAAAATTCACAATTTTTCTTTAAAACTTATGTTTAATACTTAGTATATTCAGAGAGTTTTGAGATTTAATACATTGTTGATTTAGCATTTCTTTCAGTTTGATGCTTGTGTATGCTTTAGTTAGTTTTCCACTTGTAGTCATCTAGTATGAGGGTTTGCTTGGGGACCATCAATAGTTTTTGAGTTTCGGATCACACAGCACTTCAAATCATTCAAATCGAAGCTCGGATGAGGGAGATATTGCCTTTTGAAAATAAGAAATGAGGCTAAAAGCCTAGTTCTCATCGCTAAAAGTCTTATTCTAGTTTCTAAAAGTCTTAATTCTTGTCACTAAAAGCCTGCACACGATATCAACACTTTTGCTTGTTTACTTAAACTCAGAATTCTACGATGGGGTGCCAAGGATTCATTCAGAATCCACTGAACGCAAACAAGATATGCAACCCAACCAAATTTGATATTTCAAACTCATCGGAGCAGTAAAAATTCCCATACAAGATCATCTTGCTGAAAGTGGGTCGCACACCAAAAATCCATTTTAAGCCAAAATCTACAAAGGGGCTCAGAATTAGCCTGGAAGCTTCAAGTCCAAATGAAGGGTCCTTCTAGACAAAATTCAACATTGTAGAGCTAACCGCACCGATGCAATAATCATTAGAGCTCATTTACTTAGAATGTTTAGGAAAGTCAAACTTCCGCCTTATCATGAAAGATTAAATGCCTTATCACAAAGACTCGCACTAAAGCGTAGGAGTCATGCCGACCATGCTACTAGCCTAAAATGACCCTTTCTAGGCTGATGAAATAGATAAAAAGATAGGTAGGTAACTAGGAGGGTAGGTAGGTAGGTAGCTAGGTAGGTACATTGATAGATAGGTAGGTTGATAGATAGGTAGGTAGCTAGCTAGCTAGGTAGATAGATAGATATAGATATATGGATAGATAGACGGATAGTCTTTCTGTCTGTCTATCTATCTATCTATCTATCTTTCTGTCTAACTATCTGTCTATTTGTCAGTCAGTCTCACTGTCTCTCTGTCTATTTGTCTGTTTGTCTCTCTGTCTTTTGGCCTTTCTGTCTGTCTGTCTTTCATTCTCTCTGTCTGTCTATCTATCTATCTATCCCTCCATCTGTCCATCTGGCTGTCTGTCCATATGTCAATCTGTCTATCTGTGTATCTTTCTATTTGTATCTACCTATCTGTGTTTTATCTATCTGTCTATCTATCTATCGATCTATCTATCTATCTGTCTGTCTATCTGTGTGTTTGTCTGTCTGTCTGTTTGTCTGTCCGTGTGTCTGTCTATCTGTTTATCTATCTGTCTATCTATCTATCTATCTATCTCTCTATCTATCCATCTATCTATCTATCTATCTATCTCTCTATCTATCTATCTTTCTGTTTATCTGTCTATCGATCTATTTATTTATATATCCTTCTATCTATATCTAGATATCTATCGATCGATCTATCTATATATATATATATCCTCCTGTCTATCTCTATATATCTATTGATCGATCTATATATTTATCTATCTGTCTATATATCTATCTACCTACCTACCTAGCGATCTATCTCTCTATCTATCTATCTATCTATCTATCTATCTATCTATCTATCTATCTATCTATCAATCTACCTACCTACCTACCTACCTACCTACCTACCTACCTACCTACCTACCTACCTACCTACCTACCTACCTACCTACCTACCTACCTACCTTCCTACCTATCTATCTATCTATCTGTCTGTTTGTATGTCTGTCTGTCTGTCTATCAATCTCTATGTCTATCTATCTATCTATATCTATCTGTCTGTCTATATTTCTGACTATCTTTCTATCTATCTATCTATCTACCCATCTATCTAACTATCTATCTATCTATCTATCTATCTATCTATCTATCTATCTATCTATCTATGTATCTATCTATCTGTTTATCTATCTGTCTATCTATCTGTCTGTCTGTCTGTCTCTCTGTCTGTCTTTGTGTGTCTAAGTCTATCTGTCTGTCTGTCTATTTGTCCATGTTTGTCTGTCTGTCTATCTATCTATCTATCTTTCAGTCTGTCTATCTGTCTATTTGTCTGTGTGTATGTTTGTCTCTCAGTCGGTCTGTGTATCTGTGTATCTGTCAATCTGTCTATCTATCTATCTTTCTATCTGCCAGTCAGTCACTCTGTCTGTCTTTCTATCTATCTATCTACATATCTATCTATCTATATATCTGCCTATCTGTCAGTCAGTCTGTCTATCTGTCTGTCCGTCTGCCTATCTTTCTGTCTGTCTATATATCTATCTATCTATCTATCCATCTCTGCATCTGTGCATCCATCCATTTGTCCATCTGTCCAGCTGTCTATCTGTCTATCTATTTATCTATCTATCTTTCTATATATATATATCTATCTATCTATCTACATATCCTTCTGTCTATCTCTATATATCTATCGATCGATCACTA
>JAGDQO010000900.1:25000-32500 GCA_018342035.1 Solanum appendiculatum
AGATAGATAGATAGATAGATAGATAGAAAGATAGTCAGACAGACTGACAGAGAGATATATATAGATAGATAGATAGACAGATAGATAGATATATAGGTAGATAGACAGACAGACAGATAGACAAACAGACAGACATATAGATAGATAGATCGATTGAAAGATAGGTAGATGGAGAGATAGAGAGATATATAGAGATTGACAAAGGAAATATAGATTGATATATAGTTAGATATAAAGATAGACAGAAGGATATATAGATAGATATATAGTTAGATATATAGATAGACAGAAGGATATATAGATATGTATATAGTTAGATATATAAAGAGATAGATATGTATATAGATCGATCGATAGATATGTAGAGATAGACCGAAGGATATACAGATAGATAGATAGGTATTCAGATCGATCGATAGATATATAGAGATAGGATGAAAGATATATAAATAGATAGTCAGATAGATAGACAAATAGATAGAGAAATAGACAGACAGATAGATAGATAGATAGACAAATAGATAGACAGACAGATAGATAGATAGATAGATAGATAGATAGATAGATAGATAGATAGATAGATATTTAGTTAGATAGATAGATAGATAGATAGATAGATAGATAGATTGATAGATAGATAGAAAGTAAGATAGTCAGTCAGACAGGCAGAGAGATAGATATAGATAGATAGATAGACAGAGAGATAGATAGATAGTTAGATAGACAGACAGACAGACAAACAGACAGACATATAGATAGATAGATAGATCGATTGAAAGAAAGGTAGATAGAGAGATAGAGAGATATATAGAGATAGACAAACGAAATATTGATTGATATATAGTTAGATATATAAATAGACAGAAGGATATATAGATAGATATATAGTTAGATATATAGATAGATAGATATGTATATAGATCGATCGATAGATATATAGAGATAGACCGAAGGATATATAGATAGATAGATAGGTATTCAGATCGATCGATAGATATGTAGTGATAGATAGAAGGATATATAAATAGATAGATAGTTAGATAGATAGATAGATAGATAGAAAGATAGACAGATAGATAGATAGATAGATAGACAGAGAGATAGACAGAAAGAAAGATAGATAGATAGATAGATAGATAGTTACTTAGTTAGTTAGTTAGATAGTTAGATAGATAGATAGATAGATAGATAGATAGATAGATAGATAGATAGAAAAATAGCCAGACAGATAGACAGACAGATAGATATAGATAGATAGACAGATAGATAGAAAGATAGTCAGACAGATAGACAGACAAATAGATATAGATAGATTGATACATAGATAAAAAGACTGACAGACAGACAGACAAACTGATAGAGAGATAGATAGATAGGTAGGTGGGTAGGTAGGTAGGTAGGTAGGTAGATAGATAGATAGATAGATAGATAGATAGATAGATAGATAGATAGCTAGGTAGGTAGGTAGGTAGGTGGATAGATATATAGATAGATAGTTAGATAGATAGATAGATAGATAGAAAGATAGACAGATAGATAGATAGATAGATAGACAGAGAGATAGACAGAAAGAAAGATAGATAGATAGATAGATAGATAGTTACTTAGTTAGTTAGTTAGATAGTTAGATAGATAGATAGATAGATAGATAGATAGATAGATAGATAGATAGAAAAATAGCCAGACAGATAGACAGACAGATAGATATAGATAGATAGACAGATAGATAGAAAGATAGTCAGACAGATAGACAGACAAATAGATATAGATAGATTGATACATAGATAAAAAGACTGACATACAGACAGACAAACAGATAGAGAGATAGATAGATAGGTAGGTGGGTAGGTAGGTAGGTAGGTAGATAGATAGATAGATAGATAGATAGATAGATAGATAGATAGATAGATAGCTAGGTAGGTAGGTAAGTAGGTGGATAGATATATAGATAGATAGATAAATATATAGATCGATCGATAGATATATAGAGTTAGACAGAAGGACATATAGATAGATAGATAGGTATATAGATCGATCGATAGATATCTAGAGATATATAGATAGATAGACAGACAGACAGACAGATACATAGATAGACAGATAGATAGATAGATAGATAGATGGAGAGATAGAGAGATAGATAGATAGATAGATAGGTAGGTAGGTAGGTAGGTAGGTAGATAGATATATAGATAGATAGATAAATATATAGATCTGTCCATAGATATATAGAGATAGACAAAAGGATATATAGATAGATAGATAGGTATATTGATCGATCGATAGATATATCGATAGACAAAAGCATATATAAATAGATAAATAGATAGGTATATTGATCGATCGATAGATATATAGAGATAGACAGAAGGATATATAAATAGATAGATAGTTAGATAGATAGACAGAGAGATGGAGAGATAGACAGATAGATAGATAGATAGATAGATAGCTAGATAGACAGATAGATAAACATATAGATAGATAGATAGATAGATACATAGATAGAGAGATAGATAGACAGAGAGATAGATAAATATAGATAGATAGATAAATAGAGAGATAGATAGATAGATAGATTGATAGATAGACAGACAGACAAACAGACATGTAGACAGACAAACAGACACACTAACTGACAGACAGACATACAGACAGATAGATAGACCGACAGACAGATAGATAGATAGGTAGGTAGGTTGGTAGGTAGGTAGGTAGGTAGGTAGGTAGGTAGGATGGTAGGTACGTAGAGAGATAGATAGATAGATAGATAAATAGATAGATAGATCGACAGACAGACAAACAGACAGACAGACAGACAAACCGATAGACAGACAGACAGAAAGACAGACAGATAGATAGACAGATAGATAGATAGATAGATAGCTAGGTAGGTGGGTAGTTAGGTAGGTAGGTAGGTAGGTAGGTAGGTAGGTAGGTCGATAGATAGTTAGGTAGGTAGATAAATAGATAGATAGATAGATAGATAGATACAGAGCTAGGTAGGTAGGTAGTTAGGTAGATAGTTCTATACATACACAGATCGATCGATAGATATATAGAGATAGACTAAAGGATATATAGATAGATAGATAGGTATATAGACCGATCGATAGATATATTGAGATAGATAGAAGGATATATAAATAGATAGATCGATAGATAGATAGATAGAATAATAGAAAGATAGATAGATATATAGATATATAGATAGATAGATAGGTAGATAGGTAGATAAATAGATAGATAGATAGATATATAACTAGGTAGGTAGGTAGGTAGGTAGATAGTTATATAGATACATAGATCGATCGATAGATATATAGAGATAGACTGAAGAATATATAGATAGATAGATAGGCATATAGACTGATCGATAGATATATTGAGATAGACAGAAGGATATAAAATAGATAGATATATAGATAGATAGATGGAATAATAGACAGATAGATAGACCGATAGATAGATAGATAGATAGATATAGATAGATAGATAGATAGATAGATAGATAGATAGATAGATAGATATATAGATATATAGATATATAGATAGATTGATAGATAGATATACAAACTGACTGACTAACTGACGGACAGACTGACTGACTGACTGACGGACAGACAGACAAATAGATAGATAGATAGATAGCTAGGTAGGTTAGTAGGTAGGTAGGTAGATAGATAGGTTGGTAGGTAGGTAGATAGATAGATAGATAGATAGATAGAAAGAAAGATAGATAGGTAGCTAGATAGATAGATAGGTAGATAGATACATATATTGATAGATAGAAAGATAGAAAGATAGAAAGAAGGATATATAAATATACAGATAGATAGTTATATAGAGAGGTCGATAGGTATATAGATAGTTAAATATATATATATATATATATAGATAGATAGATTGACAGATTGACATAGACAGACATATAGATAGAAAGATAGAGATAGATAGATGGATAGATAGATAGATAGATAGACAAATAGAGAAATAGACAGATACATATAGAAGGATAGTCGGATAAACAGATAGACAGATGGACAGATGAACATATGCAATGATGGATAGATAGATAGATAGATAGACAGACAGACGGACAGACAGACAGACAGACAGATAGATATACAGACATATAGATAGATAGATAGATATATAGATAGTCATATAGATAGATAGATAGACAAATAGATAGATAGATAGATAGACCGATACACAGACAAATAGGCAGATAGATAGACGGAAAGATAGATAGACAGATAGACAGACAGACAGACATGGACAAATAGATAGACAAACAGATAGACAAAGAGACATACAGACAGAGAGAATGAGTGAAAGAAAGACAGTCAAATAGACAGATAGATACACGGAAAGATAGATAGATAGATAGACAGACAGACAAACATGGCCAAATAGACAGACAGACAGATAGACAAAGAGACGTACAGACAGAGAGGGAGAGCGACAGACAGACAGACAGACAGATAGATAGATAGATAGAACGATTGAAAGATAGGTTGATAGAGAGATAGGGAGATATATAGAGATAGACAGAAGGATATCTAGATTGATAGATAGTTAAATATAAAGATAGGTAGAAGGATATTTAGATAGATATATTGTTAGATATATAGATAGATAAATAGGTATATAGATCGATCGATAGATATATAGAAATAGACCGAAGGATATATAGATAGATAGATAGGTACTCAGATCGATCGACAGATATATAGAGATAGACAGATGGATATATAAATAGATAGATAGAGAGATAGATAGATAGATAGACAGATAGATAAACAGATAGACAAAGAGATAGATATAGATATATAGATAGACAGAGAGATAAATAGATTGATAGATAGATAGATAGATAGATAGATAGACAGACAGACAGATAGATAGGCAGACAGAAAGACAGACAGATAGATAGATAGATTGAAAGCTAGGTAGGTGGGTAGGTAGATAGGTAGGTAGGTACGTAGATAGATAGATAGGTAGGTAGATAGATATATAGATAGATAGATAAATAGGTAGGTAGGTTGGTAGGTAGATAGATATATAGATATATAGATAAATATATTGATCCATCCATAGATATATAGAGATAGACAGAAGGATATATAAATAGATAGATAGGTATATTGATCGATCGATAGATATATAGAGATAGACAGAGGGATGTATAAATAGATAGATAGTTAGATAGATAGACAGATAGATAGAGTGATAGACAGATAGATATAGATATAGATAGATAGATAGATAGATAGAAAGATAGATAGATACATACATAGATAGATAAATAGTTAGCTAGATAGATAGATAGACAGAGAGATAGATAGATATAGATAGATAGATAGATAGATATATATAGAGAGATAGATAGATAGATTGACAGATAGACAGATAGATAGATAGAAAGATAGAGATAGATAGATGGATCGATAGACAGATAGATAGACAAATAGACAAATAGAGAAATAGACAGATACATATAGACGGATAGACAGATAAACAGATAGACAGATGGACTGATGGACATATGCACATATGGATAGATAGATAGATAGATAGAAAGACATACTGACAGACAGACGGACAGACAGCCAGACAAACAGACAGCCAGATAGATAGACAAGCATACAGATAAATAGATAGATATCTAGATAGTTATATATATAGATAGATAGATAGACAGATAGACCGATACACAGACAGACTGAGAGACAGACAGACAAATAGATAGACGGAAAGACAGAGAGATAGATAGACAGACAGAGACACACATGGACAAATAGACAGACAGACAGATAGACAAAGAGACATAAAGAAAGAGAGAGAGACTGACAGAAAGAAAGGTAAATAGACAGATAGATTGACGGAAAGATAGATCGATAGATAGATAGATAGATAGATAGATAGATAGAAAGATAGTCAGACAGACAGTGAGAGAGAAAGATATAGATAGATAGATAGCCAGAGAGATAGATAGATAGTTAGATGGACAGACAGACAGACAGAAAAACAGACAGACAGACAAACAGACAGACATATAGATAGATAGATAGATCGATTTAAAGATAGGTAGATAGAGAGAAAGAGAGATATATAGAGATAGACAAAAGGAAATATAGATTGATAGATAGTTAGATATATAGATAGACAGAAAGATATATAGATAGATATATAGAGATAGACAGAAAGATATATAGATAGATATATAGATAGATAGATAGGTATATTGATCGATCGATAGATATATAGATAGACAGAAGGATATATAAATAGATAGATAGTATGATAGAGAGATAGAAAGATATAGAGATAGACAGATAGATAGATAGATATATAGACAGATAGATAGAAAGAAAGAGAGATAAATAGATAGATAGATATATAGATAGTTAGTTAGTTAGCTAGATAGATAGATAGATTGACAGATAGATAGTCAGACAGATAGATATAGATAGATAGATAGACAGACAGATAGATAGATAGATAGATAGCCAGCCAGCCAGACTGATAGATAGATAGATAGATCGATTGAAAGATAGGTCGATAGATAGATAGAGAGAAATATAGAAATAGATAGAAGGATATATAGATTGAAAGATAGTTAGATATATAGATAGATAGAAGAATATTTAGATAGATATATAGTTAGATATATAGATAGATAGATAGGTATATAGATCGATCGATAGGTATATAGAGATAGACCGAAGGATATATAGATAGATAGATTGGTATTCAGATAGATCGATAGATATATAGAGATAGACAGATGGATATATAAATAGATAGATAGTTAGATAGATAGATAGATAGATAGAGAGATAGATAGATAGATAGATAGATAGATAGATAGATAGATAAACAGATAGACAGAGAGATAGATATATATATATATATAGATAGATAGAGAGATAGATGGATTGATAGATAGATTGATAGATAGACAGACAGACAGACAGATAGATAGGCAGACAGACAGACAAACGGACTGACAGACAAACAGAAAGACAGACAGACAGATAGATAGATAGATATATAGAAGGCTAGGTAGGTGGGTAGGTAGGTAGGTAGGTAGATAGATAGATATGTAGGTAGGTAGATAGATAGATAGATAGGTAGGTAGGTAGGTAGCTAGATAGATATATAGATAGATAGATAAATATATAGATCGATCCATAGATATATAGAGATAGACAAAAGGAAATATAGATAGATAGATAGGTATATTGATCGATCGATAGATATATAGAGATAGATAGAGGGATATATAAATAGATAGAGAGATATATAGATAGATAGATAGACAGATAGATAGACAGATAGATAAACATATAGAAAGATCGATACATAGATAGATAGATAGATAGATAGATAGATAGACAGAGAGACACATAAATATAGATAGATAGATAGATAGATGGAGAGAGAGATATATAGATAGATAGATTGATAAACAGACAGACAGACAAATAGACA
>JAGDQO010000900.1:42500-87500 GCA_018342035.1 Solanum appendiculatum
ATACATAGATAGATAAATAGTTAGCTAGATAGACAGATAGACAGAGAGATAGATAGATATTGATAGATAGATAGATAGATATATATAGAGAGATAGATAGATAGATTGACAGATAGACAGATAGATAGATAGAAAGATAGAGATAGATAGATGGATCGATAGACAGATAGATAGACAAATAGACAAATAGAGAAATAGACAGATACATATAGACGGATAGACAGATAAACAGATAGACAGATGGACTGATGGACATATGCACATATGGATAGATAGATAGATAGATAGAAAGACATACTGACAGATAGACGGACAGACAGCCAGACAAACAGACAGCCAGATAGATAGACAAGCATACAGATAGATAGATAGATAGACAGATAGACCGATACACAGACAGACTGAGAGACAGACATACAAATAGATAGACGGAAAGACAGATAGATAGATAGACAGACAGAGACACATATGGACAAATAGACAGACAGACAGATAGACAAAGAGACATACAGAAAGAGAGAGAGACTGACAGAAAGAAAGGTAAATAGACAGATAGATTGACGGAAAGATAGATCGATAGATAGATAGATAGATAGATAGATAGATAGAAAGATAGTCAGACAGACAGTGAGAGAGAAAGATATAGATAGATAGATAGATAGAGAGATAGATAGATAGTTAGATGGACAGACAGACAGACAGACAGAAAAACAGACAGACAGACAAACAGACAGACATATAGATAGATAGATAGATCGATTTAAAGATAGGTAGATAGAGAGAAAGAGAGATATATAGAGATAGACAAAAGGAAATATAGATTGATAGATAGTTAGATATATAGATAGACAGAAAGATATATAGATAGATATATAGAGATAGACAGAAAGATATATAGATAGATATATAGATAGATAGATAGGTATATTGATCGATCGATAGATATATAGATAGACAGAAGGATATATAAATAGATAGATAGTATGATAGAGAGATAGAAAGATATAGAGATAGACAGATAGATAGATAGATATATAGACAGATAGATAGAAAGAAAGAGAGATAAATAGATAGATAGATATATAGATAGTTAGTTAGTTAGCTAGATAGATAGATAGATTGACAGATAGATAGTCAGACAGATAGATATAGATAGATAGATAGACAGAGAGATAGATCGATAGATAGATAGCCAGCCAGCCAGACTGATAGATAGATAGATAGATCGATTGAAAGATAGGTCGATAGATAGATAGAGAGAAATATAGAGATAGATAGAAGGATATATAGATTGATAGATAGTTAGATATATAGATAGATAGAAGAATATTTAGATAGATATATAGTTAGATATATAGATAGATAGATAGGTATATAGATCGATCGATAGGTATATAGAGATAGATCGAAGGATATATAGATAGATAGATTGGTATTCAGATAGATCGATAGATATATAGAGATAGACAGATGGATATATAAATAGATAGATAGTTAGATAGATAGATAGATAGATAGAGAGATAGATAGATAGATAGATAGATAGATAAACAGATAGACAGAGAGATAGATATATATATATATATAGATAGACAGAGAGATAGATGGATTGATAGATAGATAGATAGATAGACAGACAGACAAACAGATAGATAGGCAGACAGACAGACAAACAGACAGACAGACAAACAGAAAGACAGACAGACAGATAGATAGATAGATATATAGAAGGCTAGGTAGGTGGGTAGGTAGGTAGGTAGGTAGATAGATAGATATGTAGGTAGGTAGATAGATAGATAGATAGGTAGGTAGGTAGGTAGCTAGATAGATATATAGATAGATAGATAAATATATAGATCGATCCATAGATATATAGAGATAGACAAAAGGAAATATAGATAGATAGATAGGTATAGGTAGATAGATAGGTAGATAGATAGACAGATAGATAAATAGGTAGGTAGATAGATTGGTAGATAGGTAGGTAGGTAGGTATGTTTCTAGATAGGTAGATAGGTAGAGAGGTAGACAGGTAGACAGGTAGACAAATAGACAGATAGATAGTTATATATATAGATAGATAGATTTGTCTAATTTTAACTTGATAAAAAAATTTTAAAAATTAAAGAAGACTTTTAATTTAAGGATATGTCAAATATACAAAAATATCTTTTATATTTGTGCTCTAAAACATGTAACATGATATTTTAGAATGAATGAATCGCCCTCCATCACCACCACATAAAAAGAACATTCAGTTTTAAATAGAATAATAATAAAAGGACAATAAATTAATTCGTAGTGAGGAGTATTTATTAAATCTAGTTTGAATGCTTCAAATAAGTTTTTGATCAAATTCTTTTTCTTTAATAGTTTGAGACTCATCATAGCTTGGGTACGAAGTTGTAGTTTGTGTAACAGAAAATCATTGACCTTCTTGTCTAGTAGAAGTTGTTGCAAAAGTATATTTATGCCAATGAAAATGAGTAAACATTAATGATCTAGATAGTCTTCTTGTTTGAAATTTAGTTATTCCATTCTTTTTCTTGCACCAAATTTTGTTGATCTATCTTATTTACCGACAAAAAATATTGTAATTACATGATTGTACAATTCTCACAATCTTCCTCGTTTTAAGAAGTAGAAGAATAAAAAGCATACAAAATTTGTAGTTAACAAAATTTTAGGAAATTGCTCTATTTGTTGCCAAGAAAGGATAATATTAAAAGGTGTTTATCGTGCCTTATAAGATAAGTCGTAACCCTTTAGAAAATCACAGCCACTCGAAAATGCCACAACTCATCAAAAAACTTACATTCCTTCAGAAAAGTCATTACCAGTCAAATTCAGTAGCCTTTCTTTTATGCAAGATTGCCTGTTAATGCAAGGAATAACGGATACTAGTTTTTTTGGAAACTCTTGTTAAGATCTAATGTTTCTCTGGACCTCACAGAGTTTTTCCAGAGGTAAATTGCACGTGCACTTCTGCAAGAGCATAATCACGTGTGTACTGGCCTTTTTTGTATAGGCAGGTGTTTCTTTAGAAAATTTCATTCCAGATCAAGAAAACTAAATTGAGAATCAAAATAGCACTTGGAGCTTATCTCTAGAACGAACAACACACCATTGACTAGACTTGCTTTGCTAGTAGGGCTTTTGGGCAAAGCAATAGATCTTATTTTATCCATAGGGATAGTGGGGGACAAATAACCTGGGTCATCAGTAAAGAACCTCCACTTAAGCAAAAATCATAAAAGAAAGCGGTAGAGAGGCATTCAACAAGCAACACTCAACTATGGTAACTAAGCCCTCTATAGAAGTTCAAGGAAGTAGTCTAGAGAAATCTATATCATGTTTTTATCAAAAAGACCCCTACCTAGCCTTTGCTTTTAGGGATAAAGCCCCCCATAAATACTTCCTTTCTGATGTTGCAATTCTTCCCTCTCACATAGAGACTTTTGCTATATGGGAATCTCTTTCTATGTTAACTAGCGGGGGTAGGCTTTACTATGGCTCGTTCTACCGTACTCCCGACCCCCGCACGTCAGAAGGGTGGACTGGCCACACAAATTAGATTGTTTTCCTCGTCTAAGAACCAGAAGGAGGTATTCCGTAATCCTGCCGAATTCCTACTTTCACTCGAGCAACAGTCAGTAGGATTGGCAGCATCCTCACTCAAGGCACGATTCCGAGATAGAATCTCTTGAAAGAGAAAAAAAACATTCATATTTTCTTTCCCTGATTTGCAGATCTCTGTTCTCGAAACACAGTAACTTGTAATACTCTTTCTGAGAGCCACAATTGTGGAGTGTGGTCTTTATTTCAAGGGCTGGAAAGGTTTTTGTGCATTGTATCGATTTTGTAGCAAATTCTATTTGATCTTTATCAGTTTGGGTTTTGAGGCTTACTTCCTAGCCTAGTTGGAATAGTGACTAGAGTTATATGTCATTGAGCGGTCGAATGGTTGCCACGAGTAAGTAAGTTTGGGGGATAAAAGCCCATGATCTTAGAGTTCGCTTACACTAAGTATACCATTAGTGGAACTTTACTTTCTGGATGGGAAGTGTCTCTGTCCTTTTCACCTCTTATTACTCCTTTCGTTCATTTTTTCTAACATTTCTAGTACCAACTAATTCATTTGGGTGAGTGATATGCCGTGAAATTATGGCAAATTTGACACTCAAAACTAAGGATTAGTGTGAGAACTTGAGTATTTTTATGTGGATATGATTTATTCTTTGATAATTGAACATGTAAAACACTTGGTCTCAAAAGATAGAAAAGGAAGGGAATTGATATGAAGCAACCACCACGGAGCCCCAGACAGGCCGTGGATATGATGATGAGCCATCTAAGGGCTCGTGGAATGAATGGAGTGAAGGCCAAAAATGGCCAAGTGACACATGAAAACCACGGAGCCCAGACGGGTCGTAGTTCACTTGACTAGACGTTTGAGGGTTCATGTGATAGAAGCAGTGCCAAAGCCTTGGAGGACTAAGTTTTGCCTGAAGGCCACGGAACCCAGATGGGTCGTGGTTGAAGTGATGAGCCATGTAGTTGCTCGTGGATGAGAAGCAAGAAATCTGGTAGCTATCCAAGTGAAGGCTTGACTACACAAAGCACTAGACGGGCCATGGTTCTTAAGACGGACAGTCTAGTCGTTCGTGAGGACCACCATTGTAAGAAGGCCCATACTATGTAAGTGTAGGACTACAGGAGGCTTGACGAGCCGTATAACACTAGATGAGCCATCAACCTGCCCGTGAAGTATTGCGATTGTACAGTCCTACTTTGAGTAGGGCTTGTTTTTACAGACTATTTTAAATACTTAGGGTTTATTTTAGAATATTATATTTTATCATCTAATAGTTTTTGAAACATTGTGAGCGTGGAGAAACACGAGTTCTACGTTCAAACACATATCTTAGTCATTTAACTTTGGATCAAAACTTGGTGTTCTTATTTTAGTGTTCATAATCAAGAAGCTTTTGGGTTCCTATAATTGTAAGTTTATTTCATGATGCTTTCAATAATGTTTACTGTTATGTTTCTTGAAATAATGAGCGGCTAAATACAACAACTAGGATTGTGAAAACCATGATGAAAACTTAGCTACGAATTAAAATACGAGTAATGTCAATGCGTTAATTGCATATGTGGTTTCTACTTTCGTAATAATTGTTTTCTAATGAGTGCATGCATTAGAATTCACCAGTATTTATTACTTGTTCGAGAGAAAAGTAATGATTGAGAAAAGGTAGAATCGAACTCTGTTTATTTGGTGTGAAAGGTTAAAGTTCAGGAGAAGATAATCGTCACAACAAGTAAGCAAGGGTAAGATCCAAAGCACTCCAAGACAAAGAGGAGAAGAGTGGAAACCATCTAATAGGGCTGAAACGCGTTTAGATGTATCTAACTTGCTGGGAAATTATAATATTAATAATAAGTAATCATTCGTATAAAATTCAAGAGTGAAGTGAATATCACAGGGAACACAATCCTAGCCTCATTAATTCAATACTAGAATTTTAGAAATATTTTTTGTTTCAATTGACTTTAATCTTAATCACTAATTCGCACTTGAACTCAAACAACTAAATATTTACTTTTCACATTTTATTCTTTTCGAAAATACTAACCACAGCTGAATATAAGTGTAAGTAAGGTTGTTTCTGATGTAAATTTCCTGTGGGATCGACCTCAATTCCAATTGAGTTTTATAATTGGCTTCGACCATTTATACTTCTTAATTGAGGTGTAAATTTTGACATATCAAATTTTGGCGCCGTTGCCGAGGAATTTTTATTCAGAAATACTTCACTAGCAATTATTTCAGTTGAAGCTGTATTTCCTAATTTTACTTCTTGTTTCTTTTCTTTGTTACTTACATGTGAGTTCCCTAGTGCATGTTAAAAACCATAAGTAAGGGGGCGCGTTTGATTCCTTACGATCTGGAATTAAGCAAAATAATATGAAAGATGGTGAATGCACAGGAATTTGAAGCTTAGAGGAAGAGACTGAGAAAAAATGTTGATACCATTGCTAGAGGTGCTCAACAAAATTCCAACAACCCACCAAGGGTAGTTGAGGAGAACGATGGAGTAGAAGAGATAGCTCCTCCTCAATACCAACCATTAGCTCTAAGGGGTCGAATTCAACAGTAGGCGCATGTGATATTCTAAGATGATGATGAGAATTTAGATGGAGCTAGGACTACTGGAGCCATAGTACTGCCAATGCTACCTCCAGGAGTGAAGTTCACCATAACCAGCACCATGGTCCAATTCTTGAATTTGAAAGGTATGTGTAGAGGTGTTGCTGGTGATGATGCCAACCAGCATCTGATGAATTTTATGGCAATTTGCAAATCCATGGAAATTCCTGGAGTCAACAAAACTGCTATGAGGCTGAGGTTGTTTCCTTTGACTCTTACTAGGGAAGTGACAAACTGGCTGAATGAGTTGCCACATGACTCAACCAGAACTTGGGCGGAACTAAAGGAAGCTTTCTTAGAGAGGTTCTTCCCTGAAGCAAAAGAGATGCGAATGAAGGATGAGATAGGTGCACATAAGCAGCTACTAGGTGAAGCAATGCATGACACTATGTGGAGATTTAGTCAGAAGCTGGAGAAGTGTTAAAATCATGGCCTCACTGGAAGGCATTTGGAGCAAGTATTCTACAAGTCACTAAACTTTGTGACTAAACCTATTGTTGATGCAGTATGTGGTGGATCATTCATGAAGAAGCCATTCCCTGAGATTATGGCCGCCATGGATGGAGTCTCAATAAATAACAGGGCTTGGCATACCAGAGATGTAGAGTTTGGAGAGCTTTGGTTCACTTTTGAACTCTCAGCAGAGCAAAGAAAGAGAGAAGAAGAAAGGGACCAAGACTTGGCCCATGCGAGGATGTAGATAGACATTCTCACGAAGCATATTATGTTTGGACAAGAAAGGTAAATGCTGTTAGGGCTGCTAACAAGTATGATGAGCAGGACACTGGTTTTGATGAGGAAGCCAAGTACTTGAACAATAAGGAGGGTTTCCGGAATTATAACTCGGGCAACAAAAGATATAATTCTAGAAATCAAGGTCAAAACTATCAAAGAGATGGGTAGTATGATGGACCAGGTAACCGAGAGCAAGGTAACTGGCAGAACAAAAAGGGATATAAAAATGACCATAGTGGTGTGTATGTACCTCAAAGTAATAGAGATCGAGCAGTTAGTAGTTCTAGCAGTTCCATGATGGAGGATATGTGAGCTAAGGTTCTTTAAAAGGTTGAATCTACAAATGTGGGGGTGAAAGAGCTGAAATATGATTTCTCTAGTATGAGTAAGATAGTTGACTCAAATCTATCAAAAAGTTGGAGTAGTAGTTGGGGCAGTTGTCGGCCTCATGAAAGCAGAGAAAGAATGGAAGACTACCTAGTGACACCATTCAGAACCTAAATAAAGATGGGAATTGCATGGCGATCACTACAAGAAGTGGTAAATACCTTCCTGAACCTAAACCTTCAAGTATTGAGCAGGAAGAGAGCATGAAAAGAGATTAGGAAGCAAAGGCTGATGCTGAAATTGTGGATGATTCAGAGGTAGCTAGAAAGTTGGAGAAGCCGTCAAAGGAAAAATAAGTTGTAGTAGAGGTAACTTTTCCTTTATAAAAAATACCTAGACCTCCTCCTCTATTTCCTCAAAGGCTCAAGAATAATGCCGAAGATGGAAAATTCTTGAAGTTTATATCCATGCTTCAGTAACTATCAGTAAATATTCAGCTTGTATTAGCTCTAGAGCATATGCCAAGCTATGCTAAGTTCATGAAGGACTTAGTAACGAAGAAGAGAGTTGTAAGTTTTGAACCAGCATATAATGTTCACCATTGTAGTGCTATTGCTACAAAGTCCTTAGTGCAAAAGAAAGAGGACCCAAGTGCATTCACTATACCATGCACCATTGGCGCCTTCGAGTTCACACAGGCTCTATGTAATCTGGGGGTGAGTATCAATATTATGCCATTGGCCATATACAAGCAACTGGGGTTGGGAGCTCCAAAGCCCACCGCAATGAGGTTGATGATGGCAGTTAGATCGGTGAAGAGGCCTATGGGTATTTTTTGTGATGTACTTGTTAAATTTGAAAGGTTCATCTTCCTAGCTAACTTTATATTTTGGATTGCGAAGTGGATTTCACAGTTCCCATAATTTTAGGAAGGCCATTTCTTGCCACAGGTATCGCACTAGTTGATGTGGAAAATGGTGAGCTGAAATTTTGGTTGAATAATGAAGAGGTAAAATTCAAAGTGTTAAAGTTGATGAAGCAACCACAGGATATGAGTGTGGTGTCTGCAATTGATATTGATGGAGATGGTGACATGGAAGCATCTATAGAGGAAAGATTTGTTGTAGAGACGTTGGCCGCAGTGTTAATGAATTTTGATGAAGTCTTTCGGGTTGATTATGTATAGACTCTAAATGCATTGCAACGCATGGGGTCACACTCATAATCTCCCAAGAAGTTAGACTTTGACTTCAAGAATAGGCCAAATCCTTCAGTAAAACCATCTATTGAGGAACCGCCTATGCCTGAGTTGAAGCAGCTGCCTTGTTATTTGAGGTATCTATTTTTAGACGAAAATAACACTTTACTAGTTATTTTGGCTGCAGATCTTAATGATGAACAAGTTCAAGAAGTGGTGCAAGTGTTGAAGAGGTTTAAGAAAGCAATTGGGTGGACCATTGCTGATATCGTTGGGATACCTCTAGGTATTTACATTCACAAAATTCAGCTTGAGGAAGATTGTAGTCCGGGTATAGAGCACCAGAGGAGGCTGAATCTATCGACGCAAGAGGTGTTAAAGAATGAAATTATCAAATGGCTAGATGCAGGGGTGGTGTACCCCATTTCTAATAGCCATTAGGTTAGCCCAGTGCAGTGCATGCCCAAAAAGGGCGGAATGATAGTTGTGGAAAATGCAAAGAATGAGCTGATTCTGCAAAGGCCAGTTACAGGTTGCCGATTGTGTATGGACTATAGGAAGCTGAACAAATGGACCTTGAAATACCATTTCTCAATTCCTTGTATGGACCAGATGTTAGATAGGTTGGCAGGAAAAGGGTTGTACTATTTCATAGATGGATACTCTAGGTATAATAAGATATCAATTGCACCAGAAGACAACGAGAAAACAACATTTACATGTCCTTATGGGACATTAGTGTTCAAGCGCATGCCGTTTGGATTGTGTAATGAACCAGAAACGTTTCAGAGGTGTATGATGTCCATCTTTTCAGACATGGTTGAGGACACTTTTGAGGCATTTATGGATGACTTCTCTGTGGTAGGTGACACTTTTGATGACTATTTGTAAAATCTTAGCAGGGTACTATAGAGGTTTGAAGAGCTAAACCTGGTGCTAAACTAGGAAAAATGCAACTTCATTGTCAAGGAAGGCATAGTCCTAGGCCATAAGGTGTCTAACAAAGGTTTGGAGGTGGATAGGGCAAAAATTGAGGTGATCCAAAAGCTGCCCCCACCTATCTCTGTTAAAGGGATTCCGAGTTTCTTAGGTCATGCAAGGTTCTATCGGTGCTTCATCAAAGGCTTTTCTAAAATTACACATCCTTTGTGCAAGTTGTTAGAAAATGAGATGACATTCACTTTTGATGAAGCATGCACCAAAGCACTTGAGTGTCTGAAGGCTAAAGTGATCTTAGCCCAGTGATCATTTGTCCAGATTTGTTAGAACCATTTGAGGTGATGTGCAATGCAAGTGGTATTACCCTAGGGGTTGTGTTTGGGTAAAAGAGGAATAAGATCTTCCACCTGATCTATTATGCAAGCAAGGCGCTGAATGGAGCACAAAGAAACTACAGTGCCATTGAGTAGGAATTACTCTACAATAGTGTATACTTTTGAGAAATTTAGAGCGTACCTACTGGGAACTAAAGTGACAGTTCACACTGACCATGCAGCAATGCGATACTTGATGGCGAAGAAAGATGTGAAGCCTAGATTGATAAGATAGGTGTTGTTGTTACAAGAGTTTTACTTTGAAGTCAAAGACAGTAGGGGCTATGAAAATCAAGTGGTAGATCACTTGTCCAGACTGGAGATAGTGAAGAAAGAGGAAACTGAGTTAGACATTGATGACACATTTCTGGACGAGCAGGTATTAGCCTCCACTCTTGACCTCATTCTTTGGTTTGCTGACTTTGCCAATTACCTTGTCAGTAACTTGATGCATGAAAGGTTAACTTGAAGAAGTTCCTACATGATGTGGGTAAGTATTTTTGGGATGAACCTTACTTGTACAGTGTTTGTTGATAATATCATCAGGTGATGTGTGCTTGAAGCTGAAATGCTGAGTATCCTTGAAGCCTGTCATTCATCTCCACTTTGTGGACATCATGGGGGTGCTCGCACTACCCACAAGGTGTTCCAAAGAGGATACTATTGGCCTACAATTCATCAAGATGCTTTCAACCTGGTTAAAGGATGTGACATGTGTCAAAGGCAAGGGACCATTTCTCGTCGTCATGAGCTACCTATGACTCCTATCTTGAAGGTTGAATTATTTGATGTCTAGGAGATTGACTTCATGGGGCTATTCATGAATTCTTTCGCTCAAAAGTATATATTGGTGGTAGTTGATTATGTCTCCAAGTGGATTGAGGTTGTGGCCTTGGCAGAGAATGCTGGTAAGAATGTGGCAGGGTTTTTGTTGAAGAACATTTTCTCAAGATTTGCACAGCTAGAGCTATTATCAGTGATAGAGGCTTACACTTCTTTAATAAGTTGTTTATCACACTTTTCACCAAATATGGAGTAAAATAGCATAAAGTGGCGACGCCTTATCATCCGCAAACAACTGGCAAAGTGGAAGTGTCAAACAGTGAAATAAAATCAATATTTGCGAAAATAGTGAATGCCCATAGAACAGATTAGAAAAGGAAGTTAGACGATGCTTTATCAGCACATCGGACGGCTTTCATAACACCCATTGGTATTTCACCATATCAGTTAGTGTTTGGAAAGGCATGTCATTTGCATGTAGAGTTGGAGCATAAGGCACTTTGGGCACTGAAGAAATTAAACTTGAGTTTGACTGAAGCAGCGAATATATGACTTCAGCAGATAAATGAAATGGATGAATTTTGTTTGAGAGCTTATGAGAGATCTGCATTGTACAAGGTAAGGATGAATTTGTATCACGACAAGCATATTGAGAGGAGGACTTTCAGCCCTGGTGACTTGGTGATATTGTTTAACTCAAGGCTATGCCTATTTCTAGGTAAGCTGAGGTCCAAGTGGTCTGGACCATTCAAAGTGACTTAGGCGTTTCAATCAGGAACCATTGAACTTTAAAATGACAAAGGTGAGAGGTTCAAGGCAAATGACCAGCGAGTCAAAGCATATATGGGCATTCCTGAGGAAGTGAAGATAGTGGAGGAATGCAAGCTTGATGAAGTCTAAGTAATCAAGTAACCTGCGTCGCGCCGTGACTTTAAATTGTCCGCTACTTGGGAGGAAACCCAAGATGTAATTGTAATAGGTAGTTTAAATTCCCGTAATAGTCATTATAGAGTTATAGTGAGTGCATGTGTGCAGGAAAAGTTGTGAAACGTTTGGAAAAGTCGAAGCATGGAATGTTTTTCAGGAGCCACTAAATGGGTCGTCTACCACTTCACAGCCCGTGAGGTAGCAAGTCAACACAAGTGTAGCTCACTTGAAAAAGGCTCAAGGAAGGGTTTATGGCCTGTCTAACACTAGATAGATTGTCTAGCCTCTCATGAACTTGTACGTAAGTTTTCTTGCTAAGTAATTCTCACGAGCATCTGTATGGGCTGTGGTGCTCTTCACGAGCAACTTCATGACCCGTTAAGGGTAGGTCAGCACTGATGTACCCGATCGAACCCGCATGAAATGTAAATCGGATTAAATTCTTTTAAAAGCAACTAAAGTGCCAAAAGGTGGGTTCTTTTCATTTTTTCTCCATTCATAATGTCTTTTTGGGGGTTAACAAAGAGGTTTCTATCATCTATAGCACGAGATCAAATAATCATTCAAGCCCTAGTTCTACATTGCAAGATACTCCCATTTCAAGTTTTAATCCTCTTCTTTTGTGCGAAAAGAGGATTTTAAATTTGAAGTAAGTTCCTCCCTTTTACTTGATATAAGTTTGATCTTACCAAAATCAAGTATAAAACTACTTTCATTGATCTTGTTTTAGTTAATATTGTATGTAAATTGATTGGGTGTGTTCATATGTTGTGGGTATGGTTGTAGTTACTAGATTTCTACAATTAAATGTTTATTTTGTATTTGATTTGGGATGGGTTTGTTAATAATGATTGAATCATGTCATGAGACGGCTCAAAGGATTGTATTTTGGTGTTTTTGAATGCTTAATTTTGATCAATGTAGGTTGTAAAGCATGTCCCCTTAAACCCTGGCCTAAGTGTAAGGACATGACAGGTCTGACGGACCATGCATGGGTGCACGAGCCATGAAACCCTTCGTGAACCAATCATAGGTGGTTGGCACGCACTGGTTCAGTGTCACGATGGCCTAGAGAGGTTGTGGTACTAACCACAGACCGTACAGTGCCTCATATAAAAAAATTTAAATACGAAAAAGAGTTTATTTTCTTATTTTATTCTTTGTTCATTGCGTGGCCCTTCTCAATGATAGATTGAGTGAAGACATTCTTAAGGCAAGGCGTCACTTCCTATAAATACACACGGGAAGTGTGAGTACCCGTTAGTGTAGTCATTTAATATATGTCTGTTCTAACTCGTTGTCTCGCAGGTATAATGGCTACACAAAGGCACAAGACAGCACAACTACACATCTCACCCCCTGCATCTCTTGACCTAAGTTCTAGTGAGGAGACATCTAGTAGTCTTAGGCTCCGGTTAAATATAGAAATTGAAGCCCACTCTCCCCGGGCTACTGTATAGCACACTCCTTCCCAGTCTGAAGAGGAAGGGGATGGTTTTAGGAGCGAGCAGGGGTCTGATGGTGATTCCCGAGCGTCAACTAATGACCCATAACAAGTGGAGGGTGTATAGGAAGAACAAGATAGCCAGGAGCATAGTGCTGCTAATGCACCTGATGTGTCATTGGTGCAGTTTGTTAATCAATGGGACGCTCACCCAATGATACCACAACATCTCATTGATGTCTTTTGTTGGATGTGGACCATTCCTGGATCGAAGGATATCTTTGAAAATGGCATTCAATCCATGTATGGTGGCATTGGCGGGAGATCAATTATCCCTGAGTCCAAAGTTCTGGAAGCAGATGTGTGGGCTTTTCAAGATATTTACAACATGGTAAAACAACATCAGTTTGAATGGATGACTAAAAAGCTAGAAGAGTATGAACAACAGTTAACCAAAGAGTTCTACGCCTCCTATGCAGCCTCTCTGATGAACTTCACTGCACATACTGAAACAACTAAGAAAGGGAAAAAGCGGTCGCAGCGACATGGGAGCCACTATCTGAGGTGGTTATTCAGGGTGAGAAGGCTGAGATCTTGGAAACCATGATAAACAGGTTTCTACATGGCACGGAGTACATTGGACCTACTACAGTGGGTCTATTTGAGGGTCGCCACCATTGGGTGACCACTGAGTCCTAGATGGAGGTCCATTCTTCGAAAAAATATCATGAAATGGATTGCAGGGTTGATAGCTTCTAATGGCGAGGCAGCAGCATGGGTAGACAACCCACAAATGCACATCACCAAGGCCTTCTTGAAATTTCTAGTAAAAGTATGGTGGGCAGTGGTCCGTGCACAGTTGTAGCCAATGGGTAATGATAACACCCTCTCCCCTTCGCTTGCTTCTTTAGTGTCTTGCATCATGGTAGGGTATCCATTGAATGTGGGGAGAATAATTGCTATGGAGATGTGGGATTGTGCTTTGAATGAAAGGGCGAGTCTGTCATTTCCTTGTCTGATAAGGAGACTATGTGTGGATGCAAATATACTGCCCAGTGAATTGGTGGACAAATATATAGATGCAACAAATGGGGTCGAAAGCAAGGATTGTAGGACCCTTGGCAGTCATGCTGCATGTTTCAGTTGAACCTCTAAGAGCTAAGGGGGGCAGTGAGAAAACTAAGGGGACAGCTCAGACAACCGCAAGAGTGCAGCCCCCACCAGTACCACCTTCTGATGCTACGTGTACTATTGTTTCTTTGCCCACCATATTCCTGGAGAGATTGGTAGCAGAACAGAGGCAGACTCGAGCCATACTAGATCCAGTGGTTGAAAGACTACCACAAGTAGTTCAGGGTCTGGTACAGAGTGTGGAGAAGTGCCTGCCTTATTAACTCCGGTGAGAGGTTTTGATGATTAAGAACAGGATGTACAGCTTAGAGTCTCATGTCAATAGCTGGTTAAATGCCTTAAGTTCTGTAGATGCTACTTTTTAGCAAGAACAGATGGCCACAAAGAATGCTGAGATTTAAAAAAATTGAAAGAAAAGCTAGTTGTTTTACTTCCACAGTTGTACCAGAATCATTGATGAATCTATTTAGAATGCCCCCGGTCAGCTAGATAGTTAGGGATATTTGGGGTGATTTATCTCATCTTGAGACTAAAAAAGGAAAAGAAAAGTAAACAAGCTCTAAATCGGAGCACCAAGACCTTTATAGGGAAGAGAAATAGAGAATGAATAAACCGAGAAGAGAGCAGGAGGCTTTAGAGCAGCAACAACGTGATGCGATGAGTTTTCGAGCCTCAGGTAGTGAGCTTCATGCTCCTGTGGATAGTAGCCGTCTGGACACAGTCTCTGCACCTGAGAGCGCACCCATTGGTAAGGGTGCAAAAATCACTCCGACTCCCGAAACCTAGAGTGTCACAGGTATGACCCCTTCTCACAGCCCTTGTGTTTTGTACATTGAGGGAAAAGTTTATTTTGTTGGCGAGGGGGTAGTTGAGCAACCTATCATTAGTTGTTAGTGCATGGTGGTTGGCTCTTGTGTAAAAAAAATTAATTTTTGTGGAAGTTAGTAGTTTAGTAAATTTTTGGTGTTTTTCGTGTGAGGATAAGGTTAGTCATTCTGTGTAGTTTAATAGTTAGCTGCAGCTAAATTTTTTATACTAAATCCTTAATCTTATATTTTACTATTAGGCTCTTCGTACGACATCTTAGATACTTACGTGTTGATCATTGCTAGCTAGGAACATAAATTGGTTGACTAAAATACTGAAATGGTAAGCATGTGCCATGTGAGTGTGAGGTTTGTTTGAAGTCTAATGTTGTTTTTAGAAGTTAGAACTTGCCCGAGTAGTCTTGCTAAAATCGTTGAATAACTGGATAGGTAGTGATCATTAGGTCATTTCTGTATTAAGCCCACTTTAGCCAAAAATAACTACCAAATGAAATCATGAACCCTTGAAACCTATTTGAGCCTTGAAGCTAATTTTATTGTCACCTTTTGAATATCGTATCCTTGGTTCTCCAAAGGAGCGATGCCACAACTCAGTCCAAAAGCCTTAGTTAAGGTTGGTCATTACCAGAATGAAATGAAAGATCTTTAAGGCACGAGACCACAATGCATATTTGAATGGATTTAGTGGAAATGGTTTAAATAAATGCTAGTTACAAAAAAAAGAGAAGAAAAATAAAATGCAAAAAAAAGAAAGAGAAAAATAAAAGATGTATAAAAGAAATGATGTGGGTGCTGGGATGGACTGAAGAAAGAAAAGATGGAACCACTCGAATAAGATTTGTGCGATGATAAGAACATTGGAGGACCAAGGTAATCTAGTCACTCATAAACCAAATGTTTCGTTACCTAGCCCGAGCCAATAAAATTCCTACAGTGATCGTATTTCGGTTGTTTGATAGTTGAAGCATAGAAAATAAGGGCAAGCCTATGGTCTGTATATTTGCAGTGTTAGAATCTCTTTTAGAGAGCGCGGGTATTCATCAGTCCCAAATTATCATGTGTATGGGTATTCTTTGTTGTGAGGGCACTATGTTTGCATTTGATAGTTTGTTATGTTAGGTGATAGTTGGTACTGGCATAAGCATGATCGACTATGTGTAATGAGATGTCGTCCATTGGTTCTTACATGTTGAATAAATGATTCTAGATAAGACTTTTGTTGAGATAGTTGCTACTAATTGTGATGTGCTCCTTTGTTTTCTGAGCGTCGAGTGTTGTCTTTTTCATCGCTTGAGGACAAGCAATGGTTCTAAGTTGAGGGTATTGATGTTCCGTGAAATCGTGGCATATTGGACGATCAAAACTAAGGATTAATGTGAGAACTTGAGTCTGTTTATGTTGATATAATGTGTTCTTTGATGATTGAACAGGTAAAACACTTGGACGTGAAATATAGAAACAGTGAGGGAATTGATTTGAAGCAAACTCCACGGAGCCCCAGATGGGCCGTGGTCATGATGGCGAGCTGCCTGAGGGCTCATGGAATGAATGTAGTAAAGGCCACAAAATGACCAAGTGACACATGAAATCCACGGAGCGCCTGACGGGACGTAGTCCACTTGATGATCCATCTGAGGGCTCGTGAAAGAGAAGCAGTGCCAATGTGTCAGGACCAAAAATACTAGGCGCAACATGGCATATAGGACCCCAAGAGGCCCTACACAAGACACTTAGCATACATCATACAAGATAAAAGAATTGAATGAGTTCAAAAGATAGTTTTATATCAAAAAGTAGTGTAAGTCTAATACAAGTCTCAAAGCCATCCAATACATGATAAAGGAGGTGATTGGGACGTAACTCATACATCACATACAAAGTTCAAAAAGGAAAGACATAAAGCTGTAAAAATGACATCGTCCTCGAACTATGAGGACTCACCAAGTCTTCTTAATCTCAAGTGCAACATACTACCCACTAGTATAGGGAGAAGAGTCATAACGCCCTACATTAGTGAAACAATGTAGGCAAGAGTATACATTAGTACATGGAATGTACCAAGTATGATAGCTATACATAGGAGTTATAAAATAATGCCAAAAAAGAGTTACACATAAGATGCAATGACCAAGCCAAATCATAGAATAACGTGATGGAAAACATGAGTCAAAAGCATTGTCAATGCAAGTAAATCATCTTAAACAAAACATACTTTAAATACGTTTTAGGAAGTAACCTTAGTTCACTATGTGGGAGATTAGTCTTAACTGACATAGACCATGCGAGCAATAACATGGAATTCGGTGTCTACCCTACATACTGAAAAAGGTTTCCTCCCTTGCAAAGGTAAGGATCTGAGCTAAAGCTAAGGTTGATCTACTAGCTTGGGCACTTAAGGTAAACCTACGGGGGAACATAGTTTAGGGACAAGAGGTTGCTTCTAGAGACTCTTGAGCTTCCACCTCAAGATCCTCGGTGCTAAAAAAAAGTCCCACGATATTAGTCATTAATCATATTCATCTTATTATCCCAAGAAAGGTACAATTTAAGCAAGAAATCCAAGCTAAAGTGATGTTTATAGACGTTTCGTCTTCCATGGACTAGTCCAAGCTTACTTCATTCAGAATAGCTCTTAGTTCTTGATTCAAAGTTTAATTGAGAAAACCTTTCAACCCTATGAATCCTTCATGTGAGAAAATCCTTTAACAACAACAACAACATCGATGCTTCACTCTCAAAGCAACCTTAAATCTTTTCATCAATATCGTAAAGAACATACATATCTTCACAAATTCATCTTTCTTGGTTCAAAACCCTCATCATATGATCATAGTTTAGAAATTATGGATTTCACATGGGTTCATGGGGATTCAACTTCGAAACATGCAATTAACTCAATTTATGCTTAAAAAGACCTAAATCAATTAATTAGATCATAATTGAAAGAACCCATAAGATAGAAGAAAACCCTTACTTCAATTGGAGAATCTAACTTTACAAAATTGGAGAATTTAGGAACCATATGGTGGAAAGGACTACATAGGTTAAACCCATCATACCTTGATGTCAAAAGCCCACAATGAATGGAGGATTAGGAGACTTGACTTGAAACCCTAGATCTTCTTCTTCTTCAAGCTTTAGAGAAAGAAATATTTGAGAGAAAATATTTTGAGGGATTTTGGGGGAATTTTAAGAGTGATTAGAATGGGTAGAATTTAGGCCTAAAAGACTTATATAGGGCCTAGGATTAGGACTAAACCGACTTAGATTATGAATAAGTCAATTTGGGAAAAGACCAAAAAGCCCTTAAAAATAATTGTTGGGCCCCGACCTACAGTTCTGACCTACGGTCTGTAGGTCCAACTATGAACCGTCCTGGTCAACCGTAGGTGGGATTCAGGAACTATTAAATTTTTGCTTCCAATGATGGTTGTCATGTATAGTCTGTTGGTCCACTTACGGACCGTACCTATCAACCGTAGATCCCCACCCTAGCCCTAAAACTTTCACTAAGTCTGGGAGTGACCTACGAGACTTATGTACGACTCGTACAAGGAAGGATGGCCCGTCCTGGCAAACCGTCAAAGTGGTTCTGAAACTTGACATTTTGTAATTATTTACCCTGCCACTTACAGTTCCCACCTACGGCTCATAAGTCAGCCTACTATCTGTAGATGTGTTCTGTCAGTCCTGGCACCAGTTCTGAAAACCTAAAATTTTCCTTTTTTTCGAATCCGAGATTTTGCAATATCTCCCCCTTGGGAACATTCATCCTCGAATGGGAATCAAGACATCATAATGAGGGTAGAAACTAAATCTAACAGCCCAACATGAATGCAATCACATAAGTGCACGTATCCAAGGAGGAAACATCAACTCCAAGATAAAGCATGTTCAAAGCATCATTTTATAAAGTTTATATGCAACTCATACTCAAATTCACATAACACGAAGAAATCAATCAAGTAAACTCATTTTCCCAAAAATCATGCTTTTCGTGAACATGCATAAATGAGGAATTCATGGGAATATCTAAGACACATGAGACCAAAAGAATGAACCATTAGTTCTCAACTTCCAAATATGCCGGTCCAATATCTCAATCGGAACTTCTTCGTAAGAAAGACTCTCTTTTATACCAAGAGTCTCCAATGGTACTACAGATGACGGATCACCAACACATTTCTTCATTAATGAGACATGGAAAACTAGATGAATAGATGCTAGATCATTAGGCAATTCTACTTCATAAGCAACTTTACCAATACGCCTCAAAATTCGATATGGACCCACATAATGGGGACTAAGCTTCCCTTTCATTCCAAATCTCATTTCGCCCTTCATGGGTGAAATTTTTAAAGTAGACCCAATAATTCGCGTCGAACTCAAGATCTATTCTTCTAACATCAGCATAGGACATTTTTTGACTTTAAGCCATTTCCAACCTCTCTCTAATAAGCTAAACTTTTTCCATAACCTCATCTACCAACTCGGGACCTCTCAACGCAACTTCACCCACTTCAAACAAACCTATAGGAGATCTACATCTACTACCATAAAGAGCCTCAAACAAAGCCATCACAATACTTGTATGATAGCTATTATTATACGCAAATTCAATCAAAGGCAAATGATCATCCCAATTACCCTTGAAGTAAATCACACAAGCTCTCAACATATCTTCCAAAGTTTAGATAGTACACTCCGCTTACCCATTGGTTTGAGGATGAAATCGTACTAAGCTTAACACGAGTATCAAGCCCCTTTTGGAAAGATTTCAAAAATTGAGAAGTGAATTGGGTACCACGATTGTAGATAATTGATAGAGACCCTCCATGCAATCTAACCAGTTCCCTTAGGTACAACTTAGCATAGTCCTCTGCCAAGTAAGATATTTTGACGGGAATGAAATGAGCTGATTTCATCTTACGATCCACAATAACCTAAATTGAGTCATGTTGTTGCCGAGTGCATGGTAAACCAGCAATGAAGTCCATATTCAAATCTTCCCACTTCCAAGTAGGGATGCTAAATCTTGGTACAGACCTCCAGGCTTTGGATGCTTAACTTTCACTTGTTGACAATTAGGACATTTAGCCACAAGTTCCGTAATATTCTTCTTCATCCCATTCCACCAACAGACCTCCCACATGTCATGGTACATCTTTGTGGGTCCTGGGTGAATGAAATATCGAGAACTATGGGCTTCTGATAAGATTTGTTCGCTTAAGTCATCAACATTGGGAACACACAAACGATCTTGATATTGAAGCAGTCCATCTTCCCTCTGGGAGAAAGTCTCAACGGACATCTTAAGCACCACTTCCTTCAATTCAACAAAATTCGGATCAAAACCTTGCTTGGCTTTCACATCTGAAATAAAGACAATTTTTAACCATTATGAACCGTCACACCACCTTTGGTGGAATCAACAAACCTAACACCCGATCGGACCAATATATGAACATCTCAAACCAACTCCTTCTTACCATCCTCTATATGAGTAACACTGCCCATTGATAACTGACTAAGAGCATCTTCCACCACATTCACCTTGCCAGGGTGATAGAGGACACTCACGTCATATTCCTGTAACAACTCAAGCCACCTCCTTTGGCGAATATTCAAATCCTTTTTCTTGAACACATATTGAAAACTCTTGTGGTCGGTGAAGATGTCGACATGAACACCATACAAGTAATGCCTCCAAATCTTTAGAGCAAACACAACCGCTGCTAGATCTAAGTCATAAATAGGATATTTCATCTCATGAATCTTAAGTTGCCTTGAAGCATAAGAAATCACTTTCCCATTTGCATAAGGACACATCTCAACCCAATCCTTGAGACATCACAATAAACTAAAAATCCATCAGACCCTTCCGGTAGAGTTAACATTGGAGCAGAGGTAAGCCTATCTTTCAATATTTAGAAGCCCTTCTCACAGGCTTCACACCATATAAACTTAACCTTCTTTTGAGTCAAAGCTGTCAGTGGAGAAGCAATCGAAGAAAATCCTTCAACAAACCTTCTATAGTAACCGGCTATACCTAAGAAACTTTGAATATTCGAAGGTGTTAGAGGTCTAGGCCAACTCTTAGCCGCAACTGTCTTCTTAGGATCTAGCTCGATACCTTTACCGTGAATAATGTTACCAAGGAAAGCCAAGGATCTTAACCAAAACTCTCATTTACTAAACTTTACAAAGAGCTAGTCCTTGAGCACTTGCAATACAATCCTCAAATTATTTGTATTCTCATCCTAATTCTTTGAGTAAATCAAAATATCGTCAATGAACACAATCACAAAAAAATTTAGGTATTGTCTAAACATCATATTCATCAAATCCCTCAATGAAGCAGGAGCATTTTTCAAACCAACGACATTATTAAGAATTTCTAATGACCATATCTAGTTCAAAAAGCCATTTTCGGAATGTAATTTTCCTTCACCATCAATTGGTGATAACCCGACCGAAAATCAATACTTGAGAAGTAGCTCGCTCCTTGAAGTTGGTCAAACAAATCATATATTCTTGGAAGAGGATACTTATCCTTAAAAGTAACCTTATTCAATTGGTAGTAGTCAATACACATTCGAAGTGAACCGTCTTTCTTTCCAACAAACAAAACTAGAGTACCCCATGGAGAGATACTCAGTTGGATGAAGCCCTTATCCAACAAATCTTTCAATTGGTCTTTTAACTCCTTAAGTTCTGCCAGAGCTATTCGTTAATGAGGAATAGAGATAGGTTGCGCATCTTGGAGAGAAGGTCAATGCCGAAGTCTATTTCCCTTGCGAGAGGATTATCGGGTAAATCATCACGAAACACTTTGAGAAATTCATCAACAACGGGGACCAACTCAAGATTAGGGGTTTTAAAATCCATATCTCTCACCCTAATAGGATGGTATATGCAACCTTTAGAAATAATCTTTCTAGCTTCAGAACAAGAAACAAACTGACCCTTAGGAATAGAATTCCCCCCTTTCAACTCTAGGATAGGCTCCTTTGGAAACCGAAACTTAACCACTGAGGTTCTACAATAAATGGAAGCATAACAAGAGTGCAACAAATCCATCCCAAGAATAACATCAAAATCTAACATATCAATCTCTACAAGATTGACACGAGTTACTCTATGGGATAAGGAGGCGGGACAATATCTGTAGACTCTCTTAGCCACAACAGATTCACCAATAGGAGTAGACACACAAAAAGAGTCTAACAACACATCTGGAAGAATATCAAACCTCATAGACACACATGGAGTCACAAAAGATAAGGTAGAACCGGGATCAAGCAAAGCATAAGCATCTAGATGAAAGACTTTCAACAAACCGGTAACCACATCGGGAGAACCCTCTTGCTCTTGACGGGTCTAAAGTGCATAGAATTGGTTTTGCTTTGGAGCATTTGAACCCGAACCACAAGCTTGCCTACCTTCCCTTCCCTTAGCCGTAAGTGATGGACAATCGCATATCTTATGATCCATCTTGCCACAGCCAAAACAAGCATTGGAGCCGGCTAGACATTTACCCTCATGCTTCCTTCCACATAAAGCACAAGTAGACAGTGAAGAACCACCACCATTTTCTCCTTGTGGCTTACGGTTAGACACCCTATCTTTGTTGAACTTAGGAGTCGGGGCATTGGAGTAACCTTAACCAGAAAATCTTTGTCGGAACTTAGAATGAACATGTACATCAGACCTTGAATATGAGAAGTAATCATCACCGATCATAGCTCTCTTTGCCTTCCTAGGCTTTTCCATAAGCTTCTCTTCTTTTATTTGTTGAGCATGCAGCATTAGACGAGAAATGTCCATATCATTGATAAGCATGGTGGTACGACATTCTTTGACCACTATTTCGGACACCCCCGAAATAAACCTACTTATTCTTGCCCTAGGATCGGCAACCATAATAGGAGCATATCTAGACAATTGTGTGAACTTCAAAGAATACTCCTTCACACTCATTTTTCCTTGACGAAGGCTGATGAATTCAGGTACCTTTGCCTCGTCATCTCAAGGGGAAAGAACCTATCAAGGAAAGCAACCTTAAACTTTTCCCAATCAAGAGGACCCGCATAAACCGCCCTCTCTTCCTTCCATTGGTTGAAAAAAACTTAAGCAACACCCTTAAGTTGATAAGCAGCCAATTCCGACTTTTCCACCGGCGTCACTCCCATAATCATCAACATCTTGTATACCTCATCAATGAACTCTTGAGGATCTTCCTTATCTTTGGAACCATGAAACTCCGGAGGAATCATCCTAGTGAAGTCCCTCACTCTAGATGCCTCCATAGCCATATTTGGGTTCATGGGGACCACAACCCCCCTATTGGCTTGAGCCGTCATGGCTTGGGCCAACACTTGAAAAGCAGCCCTAAACTCAGCATTAGTTACTTTCTCGGCCAAGGGTCAACCAGAACTTGAGGAGCTACCTATTCCACATTCTCTCTTGCATTCCTTCTAGCATATACCCTTCGAGTGGCCATATCCTGAAAAGCATCGGATAGGGATTAGGAGAGAGAGAAATATAGAGTTAAACTCTATCGCACGACTTTAGAGTGATGAAAGTAGTGGATTTTTCTAAACATCTTATAGCCTCTAATTCATAAGTGTGGTGCGCTTCACACCTATGAACAAGAATCTACTCGACGTGGTTTATGAGACATAATAGGACCTTTCTAAAACTATGCTCTGATACCATGTTTGTCACGATGCAAAGTAGACCCTAGGCATAATATGGCGTATAGGTGTAATGACCTAAAGTACCCACTAGATGTGACATGGCGTACAAGACCCTGAAAGGCTCTATATAAGCCACTTAGCATACATCATTCAAGAAAATAGTAGATAAGAGTTCAAAAGGCAATTTATATCAAAAGAGTTGACAAAACTAGCTGAAGTCTAACATTGTCTCAAAGCCATCTAATACATGAATAGAATGAAAGTGGAACATAATCCATACAAGTCTTAATATGAAATGACATAAAAGCATAAATAAGGTGTTATCCTCAAACATATGAGGACTCACAAAGTTTTCAAAGTTTCTGTCACAACGAACTAGCCACGGAAGGATGGAGATGAGCCGAATCCTACACTTATGAGAAAATGTAGGCAAGAGTATGCGTTAGTAAAAAAATGTACCAACTATTATAACTATGCACATAGGTTGAAAAATCACGCCCAAAGGACAATAAATAAGATACAATGACCAAGTTAAATCATATGATGACATGGTGCGAAAAATGAGATAAAAGCCATGGTCAATGCAAGTAAATCATCTTGAAATAACATATGTTTGAAAAGCCTTCAAAACGTAGCCTTGGTTCATTACTGTGGGAAGTTAGCCTGAACTGACATAGACCATGTGAGCTATAACATGGAATCTGGTGTCTACCCCACACCGAAAAGAGGTTTCCTTACTTGCCAAGGTAAGAACCATAGTTTCTAGCTTAAGTGGATCCACTAGATAATGTCTAATCAAGACAACCTAATGTGGCACATAGTTTATGGGACATGGATAATCGCCACTTGTCCACTCGGCGCTAAGCATAAATCCCACAGAATAGTCATAATTCATAGCTTATCTTATCATTAATAGATATGGGTAATTGCCTCTTGTCTTATCATTAGGAAACTTTGGTAATCGCCTCTTTCCCCTTTTTATTCATGGAAAACACATCAAATAGCCAATTCAAGCTAGAGTTCATTAGAATAGCTCCTTAACCTTGATTCTAAGTTTAGTTGAGAAAACCTTTCAACCCTTATGAATCCTTTATGTGAGAAAATCCTTTCACAATACAACAACAACATTGATGCTTCACTCTCAAAGCAACCTTAAATCATTACAAATTTCATAATTGAACATGCTTACTTTCATAAAAATCCATCTTTTGATCATTCATAACTTCATCATAAACTCATAGCTTAGAAATCATAAATCATGCATGGGCTCATGTAATTTCACCTTAAAATCAATCAATTTACTCAATCCATGCATAAATAAACGTAATTCAATCAATTAGATGATAATTGGAAAGAACCCATGAGATTGAAGAAAACCCTAATTTGAATTGGAGAATTCTAACTTTGCAAATTAAAGAATTTAGGAACCCGATTGAGGAAAGGACTACATAGGTGAAAGCTATCATACCTTGATGCCAAAAGCCCACTATTAATGGAGGATTAAGAGGCTTGATCTTGAAACCCTAGATTCTCCCTCTTCTTCTTCAAGCCTATAGAGAGAGAAATATTTGGGGAAAGATTTTGGAGGGTGTTTGGGAGTGATTAGAACAGGGTAGAATTAGGCTTAGAGCCTTATATAAGATCTAGGATTAGGGCTTAACAGACTTAGAATAGGAATAGATAAATTAGGAAAAGACTAAAAAGCCCTTAAAATTAACTGCCGGATCTCAACCTGTGGTTTAGACCTATGGTCTGTAGGTCCAACTACGGACCATCCTGGTAAACCGTAGAATTATTTAGAAACTATTGTTTTGGACATTCAAATGACAGGACCCCATTTACGATCCATAGGTCCATTGACGGACAATACATGCAACCGTCAGTTCACCCTTTAACCCTCAAAATTTTCACTAAGTCTGGAGAGACCTACGAAACCTACCAATGGTCCATAGAAACAACGACGAACCGTCCTGTTGAGTCATAGAAAGGATCCTGAAAAATGACATTTTTCAAAAAATTTACCTTGCCATCTACGGTTCCCACCTATAGCCCGTAAGTCAACCTACTGTCCGTAAATGGCTTCCGTCAGTACTGGCACTAGACCTGAAAAACAAAAAAATTTCCTTCTTTTTGAATTTGAGGTGCTACAATATCTCCCCCTTGGGAATATTTGTCCTTGAATGAGAATCAAGACATCGTAAGAAGGATAGAAACTAAAACTAACAGCCCAACATGAATGCAATCACATAAATGCACATATTCGAGAAGGAAACATCAACTCCAAGCTAAAGCATGTTCTAAAGATTATTTCATAAGGTCTATATGTAAAATATACTCAAATGCACATAAACATGAAGAAATCAATCAAGTTAACTCATTTTCTCAAAATTTAAGCTTTTTCATGAACATGCATAAATGATGAATCATGGGAATATCTAAGACACATGAGACAAAAAGAGTGAATCATGAGGAACTAGATACCTTAAGCTAGAGTAGGAGAAGAGGGAAAAATATAAGGATAACGGGATATCATATCGGCCTCGGGCTCCCAAGTACACCCTCAACTAATTGATTCCTCAAAAAAAACCTTAACATAAACAATTTCTTTATTCCTCAACTTCCAACCTTGCCGGTCTAAAATCTCAACTGGACCCTCTTCGTAAGAAAGACTCTCCTTTACACCAAGGCTCTCTAATGGCACTATAGATGCCGGATCACCAACACACTTCTTTAATAAGGAGACACGGAAAACTGGATGAATTGATGCTAAATCATTAGGCAAGTCAAGTTCATATGCAACCTTGCCAATTCACCTCAAAATCTGATATGGTCGCACATAATGATGACTAAGCTTTCCTTTCTTCCCAAACCTCATTACACCCTTCATGGGTGAAATTTTTAAGTAGACCCGATCATTAACATCAAACTCTAGATCTCTCCTTCCATCATCGGCATATGGCTTCTATCGACTTTGTGCCATTTTCAACCTTTCTCTAATAAGCTGAACTTTCTCCATAGCCTGATGTACCTATTCGGGACCTATCAAAGCAATTTCGCCAACTTCAAACCAACCTATAGGAGATCTACACCTCCTACCATAAAGAGCCTCAAATAGAGCCATAACAATACTGGAATGATAGTTATTGTTATAAGCAAACTCAATCATAGGAAAATGATCATCACAATTACCCTTGCAGTCAATCACACAAGCTCTCAACATATCTTCCAATGTTTTGATAGTACGCTCCGCTTGCCCATCGGTTTGAGGGTGAAATGCCATACTAAGCTTAACACGAGTACCAAGCCCCTTTTTGAAAGATTTTCAAAACTGAGATGGGAATTGAGTACCACGATCAAATATAATAGATAAGGGCTATAACACCTCAGATTTTATAAGAAGGAAAAATTCACAAATTCAGCATGCAGTCCCATCTTCGAGGTTAGTTGTGATCTCCGAACGACTTGGCGATCCACTGCGAGTTGGACTTGAAATCTGCATCCAGGGTCCTGTTAAATTAGGCAACCTGGATCGAGCTTGCCGTTCCATTCGGTGAATCGCTGAAATTCACCCTTGATCGCCGAGTTGGATTAGTTCGTGAGCCAACTTACTGGAACTTTTGGCGAGCTAGAATCTCACTCGGCAAGTCGCCAAGTGGCTTTGGCGAGCTACAGCGTCTTCAGCCTTCTCGCTTGGTAGTTATTTTAAAAGGACTCTTTGGCATTTTCCCTAATTGTTTAATGTCTAATCTAAGTTAGTTACTCTTTAATTTTTGACCCTATATAAGCTTTTTAAGCCAAATTTCTACCCTTTCTAATAACCTTACAACTTTTCCCAATATTCCTTCAAATTTCCTCAAATAATTCTTTCTCTTGAAAATCTTGAAGAAGAAGAAGATTCTAGGGTTTTCAAGTAAAATCTCCTAATCCTCCATTGAATCTTTTGGCATTGAGGTATGGTAGCTTTCACCTACGGAGTCCTTTCCTTCATAGGGTTCCTAAATTCCCTAATTAACGAAGTTAGAATTCCTCAATTGGAATTAGGGTTTTGTTCTATCCTATGGGTTCTTTCAAATTATGATCTAATGTATTGAATTGAGTCTTTTTGTGCATGAATTGAGATTAATTCAATGATTTTAATATGAAATTATATGAGCCCATGCATGAGTTATGGTTTTCAAGCTATGATTCTATGATGAAGTTTATGAATGATCAAAAGATGAATATTATGAAGATATGCATGTTCTATATGAAATTGAGATAAATGACTTAAGGTTGCTTTGAGAGTGAAGCATCAAGGTTATTGTTGTTGTGTTGTGAAATGTTTTCTCACATATTACTCAAAACAAGAATGTGAAAGGATATTCTCACATGAAGAATTCATAATGGTTGAAAGGTTTTCTCAACTAAACTTTGAATCAAGATTAAGAAGCTACTCTTATGAAAAGACAAGAGGCGATTACCCATGTCTATTGATGATAAGATAATTTACGAATTATGACTATTCCGTGGAAACTATGCTTAGAACCGAGTGGGTATTAGGATGGAAGCTCTCCCTCTAGTAGAGGTCGGGTTTCTAGTAGCAATCTCTATGTCCCATAACTATGTGCCACCATAGGTTTGTTTTAGATAGATATTATCTAGTAGATCCACCTAAGCTAGAAACTATAGTTCTTACTTGGCAAGTAAGGACACCTCTTTTTGATGTGGGGTAGGTACACACTGGATTCCATGTTATAGCTTACATGGTCTATGTCAGTTAAGGATAATTTCCCACATAATAAACTAAGTTTACTTAACCACCCTAGAAGAAAACTTAAAAGGAGAGTTCCTCTAACAACATTTCATGCAACTTAAGGCTATGTGCACTCATAGAAAGGAAAAAAAACTATATGGTACCATCACTTTACAGTCTATATCTTCAACATTGAACTATTATAGATGAGTCCCAAATTTAGCAACTCTTTAATTGAAAAGACGGTGACACAATTAATCCTACAGGTGTTTTAATGGACATGCAAACAATAATTACTTCAACATATTCTCAACACTTTTTAACCCTAAAAACAAGGGGAAAAGCTCAATGAAAAATTGTACCGCATTATCTATTGCTCGTAATTTCAGAAGCTTCCTTGGCCATATAACAGAGAGGGAAACAGAGCACTACAAGAAATGAAAAAAAAATTCAATGAAGGAATATGAGGGAATCACCATGCTATGGAAAAGGGTTATCAACCAGTACCTGAGGAAATACTTTTGCAACTGTCTCAGCATCAGCTTGTCGAAAACTGGTCTGTGCTTTAGTATATCCACGCTGCTCCAGATTCGGCATAGCTGGATAATAAAATGGTGTAGGCAATGGATAATGGTTACTTGCAGCAACAAGAATGCTATGTCGTTTCCTATAAACATTTTGTTGAGTTTGTTGTCTTCCATTGATTGAAGTGAACAAAAAATCAGTCAAGTTAAATATATACGTGTTTTATGAGGAAGAAAAAATTTTGTGTTCTTCAGATAAAGGCTATGTGAGAAAACTAGGAGCAGTTCAGGTTACATTGCACTCCAACATAGACATAATTGTGCTCAAACATAGACAGGAATTCCATCCACTATATAATCAATTCCTCATATAGTACGATATAAGCTAATAAAAACTTGGGGCTGTTAGTATTGGAAACCACAGTGACAAACTCCATAAACAAAACAACACATTGGCATGTATGTTTGAATATCAGAAGATTTTGTGACCTGTTGGTTTTACCCAAAACAAACCCCCTCTTCATCCTTCCTTCAAACCATTTCTGTACACTTCTTTTCTTGGATTTTTCCGGTCTTTACTTTTAAAAAAGTCTTGCTTTCCCCAATTCACATCTACTAGTTTATACAGAAGAACCTTTAAATAGAAGGTGAAGAGGTTTAGTCAGTTTAAGTCTAATTTAAACTAAAAGAACTTTCTTTTAATAAAACAAATTTAAATGTGTTAGTCACCAGTATGGCCCAAAAGCATGTGTACAAAAGATCATTTACGTACGATCATGTATGTAGACTACTCTAGATCTCTTGGCAAACCTATTCATCCATCTATGAGAAATAGGAGACATTTCTTTATTTATTCACCAATTTTGAAAGCCTCTAATATGTTTTAGGTTTTTATGATAGCTTCTACCAAAAAAAAGAGCAAAACATATGTCACGTCCTGATTTCTGGAGTCATGATGGCGCCGACCAAACCACCAGTAGGCCAGCCAAAACCTTATCCCGGAACTGATTAGTAATGGGACTAAGGGTAGAAACTAACCTCAACTAAGCGGAAGGATCAAATACAACACACAAGAAGGCTGAAGAGAAACCAAACTATATATACAAGACACCTCCCAAAACTTGTAAGTCACAAGTACAGACCTACTAACAAGAGTACAAGTCCAAAAAGTGGACCACAGAAACAGACTGTCTCGAAAGCAAAAGACAAGTCAAAATATAAATACAGAAGGAGACATGTAATCCCAAAACACCATGTGCTCACCCTCGTCTCCTGAACAGACAGCTGTAGGCTCGAACTCAACGCTGAGAACTAGTGCTTGAGCCTGCATCACGAAAACAAATGCAGAGTGTAGCATGAGTACCAAAACAACAGGTACCCAGTAGGCCTCATAGGCCGACTGAGCAAGAAAGGTAAAAACATGCAGACAAGATAGAATCAACACAACAGAGGTCAACAAAACAAAAGCAGAGGAAGCGGAAAGCAATCTAAGAACAACTAAGCTAAACCCAGCTGTGCCCCCCATAAGACCCGCTGGGCACAGTCGTGCGCAAGTTTAAACAAAACCCGAACAGAACCCCATAAGCTCGACACGTAGACAGAAGAGATATTCTACAGAAACTAAGGAAAACCTAACTCTAGAAGCCTCAACACCCACGGGTCCCGGACCCAAAAAGATAACACCTGGGCCCCGCCTAATCATCAGTCACGAGATGGAAGTATCGAACTCTAAACATGTATCGTCAGTCTCTGATTGGAACAATACTTGGGCCCAGCCCAATCATCAGTCACGATCTGGAAATAACGGATTCTAACCATGTAATGTCAGCCTCTGACAAAAAATCACACCTCGCGCTCAGCATCCTAACGCTGGAAATACCGGCTCCAATCGGGTAACGTTAGTTGCATAGCTAGGACTAGTAGCCTATGGGCAACGGTCTCTCCCACGAAATAACAGGCTGCAATCGTGTAACGTTAGCTGTGGACCGGAGCTAGGAGTCTACCCCCGATAGCCTAGCGCTCGAAATACTGGATACTAATCGGGTAACTCAGCTGCGTACTGGAGCTAACAACCTCAAACCGGATAAAGCCACCACAAAATAATACAATGCAAGGTTAAACACCACGGGCCGCCGCCCCACAAGGATATCAACCGAAGGCTCCCAGCCTCGCACAATCCAACCGTCAATCGGCGCAACAACAACATCTTCCGGCAGCACCCAAAATCGCATAAATAAGAGAGAAAGAATCAGAAGATCCAGAAGCCACGAAAATGCCTAAACTAAGGCGTATACTATCAGACCCAAGTCTGCTATACCAGTCTACAAGGACCTAGTCCATCCGAAATGACGTTAGATAAATACTCAAGGCAACGGGTGCATAAGACTAAGGCAATACTATCTTAACCTATTCTAAGGCCGAAGCAATCAAAGAATCAAAAGAAAGCAAGAAAATATCCTGAACCCACGCATGCAATAACAGATAGCCACCCAACAGGTAACCCACAACAAACCAACAACAGCCCAAGTCAACAACTCATTCTAAAGCATGAAACTAACCCCGAACAACCCAAAAATCAACTCCAAACGAAGAAAATCGGAGAAGAAGAACATAAGCACTAGCTACGAACTCAAGATTCACACACATCAACCAGCATTTATGTATTAAGGCTCAATCTAGAAAGAAGGGAAGTCGTAACCTACCAAAAAGCCGATCACGTGCGCTCCAAGTCACTCTGCAGGAGTTTTTTGCTTCCGAATGGCCTCAGACTGCTTCCACTCTATCAAAAATAGAATCACAGCATCAATAAGGTCGTATAGACACTATAATCATCAAATTCAGAGACTGACCAATTTCGGAGTAAAAATCAGGAAGTTGAAACCCGCTCTGGATTTTCCAGAATTGACTCCGTCAAGTAGTCACATATCCTCCCCAAACTTTTATTCAAAAATGGAACACTCATCGGGGCTCGGATCAGCTCCAAACAACAAATCGCAAATCATTACAAAAAACAGACTTAAAATAGCAACTCACGCCTCAAATTCATGGAAAATGAGGTACACCCAACGCAATCTATCCACCCACGAAGCCAACGAGAATCTAAATGCCTGGAACTTCGAATCACCAAAAACCAACAACCGAGTAGGGTGAAATGAATTTATGAATGTTTCATCAAACAATGAACTTGACCTCCATTTATAAGCACTGCCACCCGCTCTTCTCCGCGAACGCGGAGGGAAACTAACCATTCCTGCACAAATGCGGCCTCTGGCCCACAACAACTCTGCGAACATGGTCCCAAACCCGCAAACGCGGAGAATAACAACACCCTCACAACACAGAGCTCCGCAAATGCGGAGCAACTCCCGCGAACACAGAGTAGACACTCTTACACCTCTGCAAATGCGGAGCCTATCCCGCGAAAGCGGAGAGCAAATGTGTTTGCATTTTTGACAGCTACAACAACTAAATTTTGAACAACTCCAAAACTCTGACGGGGTGCTCAGAATTCGTTCGGAACCCCGTGCATGCAAAAGAGATATGCTACCCCCTCGAATTCGACGTTTCCTGACTCAATGTCAAAGTAAATGTTTCCATACAAGGTCCCCCGCAGCCTAGGCTCCGTAGACTCAAACCAACGAACTGGAGTGCGATAACGCCTACCATACAAGGCCTCAAACGGGGCAATCTGAATGCTGGAATGGTAGTTGTTGTTGTACACAAACTCTGCCAAGGGCAAGAAATGGTCCCACTAACCTCCAAAATCTATAACAATGCCCGTAACATATCCTCAAGGACTTGGATAGTGCGCTCTCACTGGCCATCAGTCTGCGGGTGAAAAGTTGTGCTAGGACCCACCCGGGTGCCCAACTCCTCCTGAAACACCCTCCAGAAGCTAGAAGTGAACTGCGGACCCCGGTCTGAAATGATTGAAACAGGCACACCATGAAGACGGACAACCTCCCGGATGTAGATACGAGCTAACCTCTCAGCATAGAAGGATGTATGAATAGGTAAGAAGTGTGCTGACTTGGTCAATCGATCCACGATGACCCAAATACTGTCAACGCCTCTAGAAGTCCATGGTAATACGTTCCCACTTCCACTCAGGAATGGGTAATCTCTGCAACTCTCCACCAGGCCTCAAATGCTCAGCCTTCACCTGCTGGCAACACAAGCAACGGGACACATAGTCTAAGCTATCCCTCCTCACACCGCTCCACCAGTAGTGTTGCCTCAAATCACGATACATCTTAGCTCTGCTCGGATGGAAGGAATACCTGGAATCATAGGCCTCGCTAAGGATCAGCTGGATCAAATCACCAACTCTCGGAACACACAACGGCCAGCAAACCTCAAAAGCCCATCTAAATCTAAGGAAGCCTGCCCGACATCACCCGCCAAAACTCTATCTCTGAGTACCACCAAAGACTCATCCTCGAACTGACGACTACAGATCTGACCAAAAAGTGATGACTGAACCCCCACATAAGCTAACACTCTGCTTGAATCTGAAACATCAAGTCTGAGCATCCGATTGGCTAAGGAATGGATGTTCAAAGCCAAGGGTCGCTCCAAAATATAAAGGTAGGCTAGACTACCCATACTCACTGCCTTCCGACTCAAGACATCTGCTACTATATTCGCCTTGCTCTGGTGTTAGAGAATAGAGATATCATAGTCCTTCTGGAGCTCGATCCAACGACGCTGCCTCAAATTAAGATCCCTCCAGCTCATAATGTACTGAAGGCTCTGGTGGTCGGTATAGATCTTACAACGAACTCCATAAAGTTAATGCCTCCATATCTTAAGCGCGAAAACTACCGCTAGCAACTCCAGATCATGAGTGGGGTAGTTGCACTCATGCAGCTTAAGCTGCCTCGAGGCATAAGCAATAAACCGACCCTGCTGCATAAGAACACAACCCAAACCAATGCCGGATGCATCACAATAAACCGTGAAGCCCTCGCCCTCAACTGGAAGAGTCAATATAGGAGCGGTGGTCAGCAACTCCTTAAGCCTTAGAAAGCTCCTCTCACAGTCGTCCGACCACACAAAGGGAACATCCTGGAATGTCAACCGAGTCAGAGGTGCTCCTACAGTGGAGAAACCCTCGAAAAAGTGCCTATAGTACCCTGCTAATCCGACGAAACTCTGAACATTAGTCACAGAAGTGGGCCTAGCCTAATCACGGATAGCCTCAATCTTCACTGGATCTACCATAGTGCCCTCCTTGGACACCACGTGCCCCAAGAATGCTAAAAACTCAAGCCAAAACTCACACTTTGAGAACTTGGCATAAAGCCAATGATCTCTCAAACTCTGGAGAACTATCCTCAAATGTTGCTCATGCTCACCATGGCTCCGCGAGTATACCAAGATGTCATCAATGAAGACTATGACGAAGGAGTCAAAATACGACCTGAATACACGAGTCATCAAATCTATAAAGGCGGCAGGGGCATTAGTCAACCCAAAAGACATCACTAGGAACTTATAATGGCCGTAACGAGTCCTAAATGCTGTCTTAGGGAAGTCCATTGCTCTCACCCTCAACTGGTGGTTGCAAGATCTCTAGTCAATCTTCAAAAACACTGCGGCACCCTGAAGCTCGTCGAACAAATCATCAATATGAGGCATAGGATAATAGTTCCTCACCGTCACCTTATTCAACTGCCTGTAGTCAATACACATCCGCATAGTGCCATCCTTCTTCTTCACAAATAGGACTGGGGCAACCCAAGGCGACACACTAGGCCTAATGAACCCCTTACCCAAGAGGTCCTAAAGCTGAACATTGAGCTCCTTGAGCTCTGCAGGTGTCATATGGTACAGAGGAATAGAAATAGGATGAATACCCAGATCTAAATCAATGGCAAAATCAATATCTCGCTATGGGGGTAGGCTAGGAAGGTTGGCAGGAAACACATCTGCGAACTCTTGGACAATAGGCACAGAATCAACTGTAGGGCCCTCCCTACTAACATCTCTAACATATGCCAAATATGCAAAACATCCGCTATTCACCAGTCTCTGGGCCTGAATACAAGAAATCACCCCGACTAGTGTGCAACTGCGAGAGCCCTGCCACACCACCGGTGGAATACCAGGCATGGCTAAAGTAATAGTCTTGGCATAGAAATCTAAGATGGCCCGATCAGGGGATAGCCAATCCATGCCCAGAATCACATCAAAATCCACCATACACAGCACAATAAGACCAACCAGAGTGTCCTGGCCCTGAATAGTCACCACACAGGATCTACAAACCTGATCCACTACTAAAGAATCCCGTACTAGGGTTGAAAGAAGCAAAGGCACAGATAAGGGCTCAGGAATCACTCCAAATCGAGGCATACAAAAAGCCGACACATATGAATAAGTAGAACCAGGATCAAATAAGGCTGAAGCGGACTTATGGCATAAAAGAAACATACCTGTGATCATATCGTCAGATGCCTCGACCTTTACTCTAGTTAGAGCTGCATAGAAATGGCCCTCGGCACCGCTACCCCACGCATCTACCCCGCGCATCCACTCGGCTGCCTGTCCTGCCTTCCCGAGAACCTTCCCGAGCACCCTGCTGCTGACCTTCTCCCCTAGCTGGAGGTGCTACCGCTAAAACTGGTCTCACCGCCTGAGAAGCTGGTAGAGCTGATCTGGAGACAAGGCACTTCCTAGCCCAATGAAAAAGCTCCCCACAAGTGAAGCAACCCTGCGATGATCTGCCACCGTGAAGGCCGACCACCCCAACCTAATGCACCTCACTTGAACCCACCTCGGCCCTGACTCGGGTTGGCACTATGCCTAATCTGACGGTACTTGTGACCCTTTGAGATTTGTAACGCTGCCTGAAAAGGGCGACTACACTGGCCGAACGAGAACCCCTGATGTACCTGATCTCGGGTATCTCTTGACCTACGATGGGCCCCACTGAAGCTATTATCTGGCCTAGCCCTCTTGCCGCTACCCCCGTGGGCCTCGTGATGGATCTGCTCGATAGTATGGGAATGGTCCACCATATCTAGAAACGAACGTCCCGTTGATAGCATAAACTATGACTCGATCCTCACCAGCAGCCTCAAGCCTCTGACAAAGCATCGGACCCCGCTCCTCCTCTATAGGCAGAATCATGGTGGCATGTCAGGACAACTCCAAAAATCTGGCCTTGTACTCAGATGTTTTAAAGGAGCACTGCTCAAACCTTGTGAACTAATCACGGAGTCGATCCCTGACACTCCGTGGAATATATCAAGCCAGAAAGGCCTCAGAAGACTCCATCTATGATACTGGTGGTGACCTAACTGGCCTGGTCGCGATGAAAGAACACCACCACTGTCAGGCCGGTCCGTCTAACTAATAAGCTGTGAAGTCGGCTCCTCTGGAATCCACTAACCCCAAAGTCTGCAATCTCTCCGGGCATGTAGTCAGGAACTCGTGGGCATCCTCCCCCACAGCCCTGGAGAACTCTGCCGGTGATACTCTAGGAAACACCCCGAGCATCTTCTCCTCTCGCAGAGGCATAACCCTGTTCAAAGAGTCTACCTGAACCGCGATCGGTGTTGGTGGCTGGTAAACCTCTGGAGCCGCTACCGTAGGCTGGCCCTGCTGTGTTGAAGACGGCTCTGGGACTGGCGGTGGGGCCGGCTGCTACTGCTGCATACTCCCGATAGAAGCTAGGAACTGGGCAAGCATGCCCTGAAGATCAGGGGCAGCAGCTGGTACAAGCGGTGGCTGGGCTGGTCCCGACTCCGCCGGCTAAGGAGGAATCAGATCTACCCGAGGCTCTGGCTCCGGCTCCAGAGTCCTTACTCTATCGCAGCTTGGTGCCGTAGTACCATCTCGTCCTCAGGGTCGACCTCCACTGCGCGTGCGAGCTATCCTGCAACAGAGTGAAGCAAGTGATATTTCATGAAAAAAATCAGACACAATGCACAAACAAGAATAAATACAGGAAAACCTCCCATGGACACCCTGTAGCCTCCCGAAGATAAGTCACGGACGTCTCTGCGCCAATCCTCAGGACTCTACTAGATGCTAGTTCTGTACAAGTGAGATCAACGAACCTGGGGCTCTGATACCAACTTGTCATGACCCAATTTCTCGAGTCATGATGACGCCTACCACACCATCAGTAGGCCAGCCGAAACCCTATCCCACAACTGAACATTAATGGGACTAAGGGTGGAAACTAACCTCAACTAAGAGGAAGCATCAAATACTACACACAAGAAGGCTGAAGCGAAACAAAACTATATATAAAAGACACCTCCCAGAACCTGGAAGTCACAAATACATAACTACTAACAAGAGTACAAGTCCCAAATGTGGACCACAGAAACAAGCTATCTCGACAGCAAAAGACAAGTCAAAATATAAATACAGAAGGAGACAGGTAATCCCATAACGCCATGGGCTCACCCTCGTCTCCTAAACAGATAGCTGCAGGCTCGAACTCAACGCTGAGAACTGATGCTCGGGCCTGCATCATGAAAATAGATGCAGAGTGTAGCATAAGTACAAAAACAACAAGTACCCAGTAGACATCATTGGCTGACTGAGCAATTAAGGTAAAAACAGGCAGACAAGATGGAATCAACACAACAGAGGTCAACAAAATGGAAGCAGAGGAACCAAAAAGCAAACTAAGAACAACTAAGCTAAACCCAGCTGAGCCCCCCATAAGACTCGCTGGGCACACTTGTGCGCAAGTTTAAGCAAAACACGAACGGACCCCCCATAAGGCTTAAAGGTACACAGAAGAGCTATTCTACAAAAAATAAGGAAACTTCAACTCCAGAAGCCTCAACACCCATTGGTCCCGGACCCAAAAAGAAAACACCTGGGCCCCACCCAATCATTAGTCACGAGATGGAAATACCAGACTATAATTGAGTAACGTCAACCTCGGACTGGAACAATACCTGGGCCCGGCCCAATCATCAATCATGAGCTGGAAATAATATACTCTAACCGCGTAACATCTGCCTCGGATCGAAAATCACACCTCTCGCTCAACAGCCTAGTACTAGAAATACTGGCTCCAACCGGGTAACGTCAGCTGCGCAGCTGGGACTAGTAGCCTACGAGCAACGGTCTCGCACTGGAAATAACGGGCTGCAATCATGTAACATCAGATCGTACTGAAGCTAGCAGCCTACCCCAGACAGCCTAGCGATGGAAATACCGGATGCTAACTAGGTAACGTCAGCTGGGTACTAGACCTAACAACCACGAATCGGATAAAGCCACCACCAAACAATACAACGCAAGGCTAAACATCACAGGCCGCTGCCCCACAAGCATATCAACTGAAGGCTCCCAGCCTAGCACAATCCAACCATCAATTGGCGTAACTTTAACATCTTTCGGCAGCACCCCAGAATCACAGAAATAAAAGAGAAAGAATTGAAAGATCCGAAAGCCATGAAAATGCCTAAACTAAGGCTCATACTATCAGACCCAAGTCTGTTATACCAGTCTATAAGGACCTAGTCCATCCGAAACGACGTTAGATAAAAACTCAAGTCAACGGGTGCATAGGACTAAGGCAATACTATCTTAACCTATCTAACGCCGACACAATCACAGAATCAACAGAAAGCAAGCAACTATCCCGAACTCATGCATGCAACAACAGATAGCCACTCAACAGATAACCCACAGCAAATCAACAATAGCCCAAGTCAACAACTCATTCTAAAGCATGAAACTAACCCCGAACAGCCTGAAAATCAACTCTAAATGAAGAAAATTTGAGAAGAAAAATAGAAGCACTAGCTACCCACCCCAGATTCACACACATCAACTAGCATTTACGCATTTATGCTCAATCTAGAAAGAAGGGAAGTCGTAACCTACTAGAAGGCCAATCACGCGCACTCTAAGTTACTCTGTCGGAGCTTTTCCTTTCCAAATGGCCTCAGACTATAGCCACGCTATCAAAAATAGAATCACAGCGTCAATACAGTCTTATAGACACTAAAATCATCAAATTCATAGACAGACCAATTTCGGAGTCAAAATCTGGAACGTGGGACTCGCTCTAGATTTTTTAGAATTGACTCCGTGAAGAGGTCCCAATTCCTCCCCTGAACTTGTATTAAAAAATGGAACACTCATAGGGGCTCGGATCAGCTCCAAGCAACTCACAGAAGAAAATGCAAAACTTTACAACAAATAGGATTAAGATAGCAACTTACGCCTCGAATTCACGGAAAATGAGATACACCCAACGCAATCCAACCATGAACCCTTGAAGACAACAAGAATCTTAACGTCTGGGACTTCGAATTACAATAAAACAATAACCGAGGAGGGAGATATGAATTTTTGAATGTTTCATCCACAATGACCACGTCCTCCAATTATAACCACTGCCACCCGCTCTTCTCCGCGAACGCGGCCTTTGGCCAATGAATGAGGAGGCAAACCCACAAAAGCTCTTCGAACTCTGCCGTAAACCCGTGAACACAGAGAACAAGAACACCCCCACATCACAGACCTTCGCGAACGCAGAGCACAGAACCCCAAAACTTCGCAAACGCGGCCTCTAGCCCGCAAACGCGGAGCCTATCCCATGAACGCGGAGAGTAAATGTGTCTCTATTTTTTACAGCTGCAACAGCTGAGTTTTGTACAACTACAAAACTCCGACGGGGTGCTCGAAATTCGTTCGGAACCCCGTGCATGCAAACGAGGTATACTTCCCCCTCGAATTCGACGTTCTAGAATCAATGGCGCCGTCAAAATTTTCATCCGAGGTCATTTCGAGAAATAGTGGGTCCCACACCCAATGGGCCATTTTAGCCTATTTCCACCGGAGGCCTCAGATTTTGATCGAAAGTTCCCGAAAGTTCTCGAAGGGTCATTCTAGACCAAACTTGGCATTATGGAACTAACCGCGCTGATGGAATTTTCATCCGAGCACGTTTACCAAGAATGTTGACCAAAGTCAACTTTAAGCTAAATTTCGAAGGCTAAAGAGCTAACTGGCCCCAAAACCATACTTCTAGCGTTATTCAGCCGCTAGAACGATCAAAATTCCCATTTGAGATCATTTACCTAAAGTTTTGACCGAAATCAACTTTTCAAGGTTCAAATGCTCCAAAACAGGAAAATATGCATAAAACCTAAACGAACGACCAGGAGATCGAACAGTCTGTACCAGAAACTCATAAATGACTTGGGGTCTCTACAGGAAAGCTCTAAGCGACAGAAATGAGGTATTAACACAGAAATGACCTAGAGGGTCATTACAACATAACTCCCAAAAAAGAAACCAAAATCAATCTTCACAAAACCAAATGTAAACACTCTTCTTCTTATTTATTTTTTTGATGACCAACACTCTTCTTTTATTTTCCTGAAGGAAAAAAAACAAAACTAACTTTACAAGCAAATACCAAAACAAAACCCTTTTCAAAAGCAAACAACACTTGGGAGAACCGATATATTTCAACATAGTGAGAGCAGAGATAAAGCTTTTAACTCTTCATGACCCAATATAGTACTGGTAAATTTTAGTTGGTGGAGATTTATGTGAACCAACTAATGAAACTACTAACATGCTAATCATGTTCAGCGAGCATGGGGAGGATATATGAGAATCAAACAAGAATGACCTCTTTTCTCATGGAAAAGGTTTATGATCTTCAAAATATCAAGTTCACATAACAATACTAAATTATGACATGTTCATTGTTGAGCGACATATGTACACTCTTCTACATCCCCCAACTACTACTTCAATGTACTTCAAACAAAGTCAAGTATAATAGCCCATTCAAACTTACTAATCTCGTCTTCTTTTTGCAAGGCAAAGTAACTTTCTAATTTTAGTCAATGCATATGTCAAACTTTATCTACAACGTATAATAAATAAGTATAACTTATTGTTACCATATGAAGCACAAGTCAAAACATTATACGAAGTGGGAAAGGAAAAGAAATCTGGTTTGAATAAAGAGGAAATAAACCAATGAAAAACAGTTGAATCTAGGTAATGAGAAGGGAAGTTCCCTTCTTCAGTTTATGTTGGTAGTTCACAAGCATAAGGTAGAAATACTTCTCTTTTTGTTTCACTCCTACATTAAATATTACACGATCAATACGACATTCAAATAAATAGAAAGCAGCAAAAACAATCAATAATTTACTGGCTAATTGTCTACACATCTACAAAGTTTTAAGGGAAACTTACACTTATCCTCACTATTCTGAACAACAGTAGCATAGTAAAGAGCAACAACTACTACACTCAATCCCAAGTTAGCTAAACTAGTGAATAATGGTACAGAATATACAAAAAAATCTAATTGATACTCATATGGACCTTGCAAAACTCAGAAGAAAGCACAAAGAGGAAAGCGTGTAATAGAAAATAAAACAGAAAGAGATGCTTAGATAATACCAAGCAAAACAAACCTACTGCTCATAATACCATAAATGTAATTTTCAAAACATCATACTTAGTAAACCACACCATTAATGCTGAAGAAAGGCCTTCTGCCGCTGCAACATCATTGAAACCACCACCTGAGAAAGGTAGAGCTGATTGCAACTGGAAATACAACTATATGTCTCTTGCTAGCCACTTCTTTATAACATGCAAGTTGTATAAAAGAAAAAAAAATTAAAACAGGACATAAAACATCTCAAAACAAGGAAATAAAGTTCTTAAGCTATTGGATACAATAACTAAAGTATAACTTTTATTGAAGGTAACATAACATGCCTAATTATACCTTTCAGGTCTACAAGAATTTAAGGGAGGGGAGAAGAATAAGTTATCTGTTCACCATATTTTCTGGGAGAGGGGAGAAGAATACATCACTCATGAGATGTGTATGTCAGCCTTGTTATCAAGGGTTAAATAGTAACAATCTTCACAATAAATTAACCAAATCATGCTAGCCAAAAAATGTAAAAAATTCTCATCTAAACTAGGGAATGTGTAAAGACATCCAATCTTCTTCTTCTAAATAGACAAATTTTGGAAATGTATTCGTTACTCCATAATAGCTCTAACCATACTCCCAATTGACATGGTCAAAGGCTTTTTCAATGTCTCACTTGCACATTAGTCCAGCCACCTCACCTCTAATTCTTGTGTCAACACATTCACTTTCAATAAGGGCAGCATCCATTATCTTTATCCCCTTGATGAATGTCATTTGGTGCATGTTGGCCAAGTTACTTATCACCCTCTTCATTCTTTCTACCAATGTTTTTGCCATAATTTTGTACATCCCTGATATCAGGCTATAATAGGCCTGAAGTCTCTAAGTTGAGTTGCATCTGCCTTTTTAGGAATGAGGGCCACATAATTGGAATTTAAGCTTCTCTAAAAAACCTGATGTACATGAAAATAATGCATAGTCTCCATAATCTCTCGCTTAATCAGATCCCAGAAGGTTAGGTAAAAGAGAATTGGAAAACCATCAGGTACAGGGGCCTTGTCACTAGCACATGATTTTATTGATTCCAATATTTCTTTTTCTTCAAAATTTCTTTGTTCCATATCTAGTCTTCTTGGGAGATGACTGTTCTGTCTTGGATAATGAAGCCAGGTCTCCATTCCTCAGTTTCCTTAAATAAGCTTTGATAGAAATTCTGGACAGCTCCCTTAATAGCTTCTAGATCAGAGGTGGTGTGACCTTCTACATTTAGAGTGTTATACTCCATTTTAACTCGTGTCGAATAGTATACAACATATTTGTGATTCCTATATAATTAACTTAAGGAGTCGCCACCTAATTTTTAAAGGTAAATTAGTACAGCTATATATTTAACTTAGTAATGCTAAATTACCTTCAATTAATGACTGCTTAACTTACCTGATTCTAGGTAAGGGTTCTAGTTATCCTGATGGAAAGGTGTAAGTCATCCTTTAAGATTCATTAAAAAATAAATACCGACCAAGCTTAGATTAAAAAAAAGTTAACTTGATTAAAAATACGACATAAGCATAAATGCAATTTAAAAGACAAATTATAAGTATTTTTAGAGAAGTATTATATAACAAAATAATTTAAGTTTTGAATTAAACTAAGTAGATTAGTTGTATATACAAAGTTAGCTATAATTGAAATTAGTGAAAGCAACAATTTGAACATTTAATTGTAAGAAACTATTTTTTATATTTAGGTTTATAAAAAATTAAGTTGTAAGTTGACATGCCCTTTTTAGCATTGAATCAAGGTTAATTCAAGGCATTTTATAAAGCCAAATACAGACTAATTTATTTTATTATCGCAGTTTAAGTATTTGACATTCTAATACTTAAACGAGATAGAGTAACAGTTTTTCATCAAGTGCTTCTATGAAAATAAATTTAACTTGTTTACAAATATGTTTGTTTAAATATAGGAGTAAATAATAAGCCATTAAAAATCTTTCTTAAGGTTAAGATAATATTTGAGAAATTAGACTTTGATGACCAACTTAAATATTTAGTTAGACAAGATATCAGGTAGTTTAACTAGCATTTTTTTACTAATATTCCTATGTTAACCATAATCCTCAATGTATAATCCAAAACATGAAAATAAATTCAAGCACATCAAGAAATCGAGATCACAAAAGGTTAGACATAAGGAATAAGGAAGAAAAGGAAAGAGGATGTCATAGGCACCCCAAGCATGTCGCTTGCTTTTCTCACTATCTCGTATGACTTACGAATATAGAATGTTGATTTCTTATTGCTCGGATAAGAGGAAGCATCGAGTCTTAAAGGGAGACTTCTCGCAATAGAGAGAGTCTTTTACGAAGATTTCAATTATCTCCCAAGGTGAACAAGTAAAATAAATTCAGAAAATAAAGATTAGGGAAGATGATTCATAACTATTAATTCACGAAAGTTGAAATACTTAAAGTAAAGGTCATTTGTAAACAGAGAAAGTACAAGATTAATTCTTATTCAGCATAGAAACATACCTATAAAGATCTGCTCACACTACTACTTGGTAGAATTGAAGCCCAAACAAACAATATGCTACTTTACTTAAATGATAAATATTGTTATTTCATGACTTAGATCTTGACACTCAAATGACTACCCGTTAAAAAAAATACTAAAGGCATGCTACTGCTCATATAACATAATTCTCATGCAGAAATGTCACGACCCAAAAACCGAGGTCATGATGGCATACATCCCAAAACCACCCTCATGTTTAAGTCGAACAATAAAACACATACGAGACTCCCAAAAAAGAAGTCAGGCCACAACTGATAAGAAGAGAATAACAACGAAGAATTTTCCAAAACCTGGTGTCATAAGTGTAAAGAGCATCTAAAATAATCACTAAATATATGTACATCATATGTCTCCGAATAATAGCAAAGACTGAAATGGAAGATGGGGTTAATGGAAATTCGGAGCACAGGATCTGACCACTACTCCGAAATGAGCCTACTCGCTAGATAATCAACCGCCATGAGGAGTACCCTGACTAGAATCTGCATCAAAAGGGATACAAAACTAGGGGTGAGTACAATTCACATATACTCAGTAGGTTTGACCGACTGAGTATAAGGAATTAATCAAACTTATGAAATAAACAAAGGAATGCTTCCACCTGCATATAGAAAAGTCCCACTCCGGCATCGGTGCCTCCAGTTTATATAGAACGGCGCGAGTAAAGTAAACACATAAGTCATAGTAATATCAAACATCATCAAATAAGGCACAAACACAAAGATCTATGCAATGCAATAAGATAATGCAATGATGTGGTGGTACGGTGGCATCAAGGCTTTCAAACAACCTATCGTATACACCATGTCGAGCTAAGGCTTCCAGACAAGGATCCGTGGGGCACTCGCAGTCCATATACCAAATCACAATCTCAAAATTTCATCGACTTGCCACCTAGCTCGTGGTCAAGGATATAAAAAATGTCTCATTTTCTTTCTAAAAAAGAATCTTCACATTTCTCAACTTCTCAAAATCAATGATATAATGAATGAGGATGAATGCATCACAAAACATATGGCACGGAGGCAATATTCAACTCAACATGTAATAAAAGGTTCAAAGTTCTCAAAACTCGACCAAATCATGTTAAACACCATAATATAAAAATATTGGGAAAGAGTTCATTTGAAATAAGTGAGCACCATTTGGAAAAAAAAAACATTTCAT
>JAGDQO010000900.1:100000-307500 GCA_018342035.1 Solanum appendiculatum
ATAGGTAGATACAAATAGAAAGATACACAGATAGACAGATTGACATATGGACAGACAGCCAGATGGACAGATGGAGGGATAGATAGATAGATAGACAGACAGAGAGAATGAAAGACAGACAGACAGAAAGGCCAAAAGACAGAGAGACAAACAGACAAATAGACAGAGAGACAGAGAGACTGACTGACAAATAGACAGATAGTTAGACAGAAAGATAGATAGATAGATAGATAGATAGACAGACAGAAAGACTATCCGTCTATCTATCCATACATCTATATCTATCTATCTACCTAGCTAGCTAGCTACCTACCTATCTATCAATATACCTACCTAGCTACCTACCTACCTACCCTCCTAGTTACCTACCTATCTTTTTATCTATTTCATCAGCCTAGAAAGGCTCATTTTAGGCTAGTAGCATGGTCGGCATGACTCCTACGCTTTAGTGCGAGTCTTTGTGATAAGGCATTTAATCTTTCATGATAAGGCGGAAGTTTGACTTTCCTAAACATTCTAAGTAAATGAGCTCTAATGATTATTGCATCGGTGCGGTTAGCTCTACAATGTTGAATTTTGTCTAGAAGGACCCTTCATTTGGACTTGAAGCTTCCAAGCTAATTCTGAGCCCCTTTGTAGATTTTGGCTTAAAATGGATTTTTGGTGTGCGACCCACTTTCAGCAAGATGATCTTGTATGGGAATTTTTACTGCTCCGATGAGTTTGAAATATCAAATTTGGTTGGGTTGCATATCTTGTTTGCGTTCAGTGGATTCTGAATGAATCCTTGGCACCCCATCGTAGAATTCTGAGTTTAAGCAAACAAGCAAAAGTGTTGATATCGTGTGCAGGCTTTTAGTGACAAGAATTAAGACTTTTAGAAACTAGAATAAGACTTTTAGCGATGAGAACTAGGCTTTTAGCCTCATTTCTTATTTTCAAAAGGCAATATCTCCCTCATCCGAGCTTCGATTTGAATGATTTGAAGTGCTGTGTGATCCGAAACTCAAAAACTATTGATGGTCCCCAAGCAAACCCTCATACTAGATGACTACAAGTGGAAAACTAACTAAAGCATACACAAGCATCAAACTGAAAGAAATGCTAAATCAACAATGTATTAAATCTCAAAACTCTCTGAATATACTAAGTATTAAACATAAGTTTTAAAGAAAAATTGTGAATTTTAAAGACTCTCGAAAACTATCTATTTATGAAGCCTCTACTGAATAAAGATGAGGGTCGAGATAAGACATATGACTTCTCAAATATTAATATTAATAACTCACAAAATTGGAGTCCTCCGGAAGAAAGGAGGTCTCACTCAAAAGCTTACCAGCAGATGATGTAAGCTCAACGGACTTTTGTTGAGGATCCTAAGTGTTTGTATCTGCATCATTCAAAAATACAGGTCGAATGACATCAGTACATTGAATGTACGAGTATGTAATATAGTCGAAGCAAAATAATTGAATAAAAAGACTTCAATAGATATAGCATAATCTCAACTGAATGTAAATAATTAAAGTAATGAAATCATTTAAACTTTACAAATATACTTACTAATATCTGAAACTCAACATAATAAGCCAAAATACATCTTAACTCTATTTGTGAGATTGTCTAACCGACAACCATCACTATGAGCTACGTGATGATGCAGTGTCTTGCCCATCCTTTCAGAATTGTCCTATATCGTATCGAGGTTTAGAACCTCTCAACTAAGTGGATTCACTAAGCAATAAGGATTCGTCTAAAAGGTATGATCATTTACCCATGTTGGCATACATGGTTTATGATGATTTTGATTTGTCTGAACTCATCTTCATATCGGTGCTCAATACTACTCCCAAAATATATAAAATATACTCTTTTTCTGTATTGAGGTAATTGCTCAAAATATCCTCTTAAAAGAGGTAACTGCTCTTAAATATCTCTGAACTCATAACTCATTTAGAAATCAAAGTTTCTCTTTTCTCAATAAAATAAAATGATACATTTGGGACGTCTTAGTTCCTTTATAGTCTATCTCAAATCATTTTTTAAACTCTTTCTCAAGATTCCTTTTTGCTTTCTCAGGACTCAGCTTAAAACAATTATGTTTGTTTAAAAGATTCTCAATAAGAACTCAATGAAAATTTAGGAATAAGTCAGGCTGAAAAATAGATATGAACAATCAACACAATAAATCTCAATGCACAATATACAACAATTCAATAATTAGAAATAGAAATTGAATGATCAGGAACTCAAGAATTTAGAACTCAATATCAACTCATCTCAAGAATAATCAAATCTAAGGATAGAACCCTAGATTACTCTTTTACTGATTTGAAAGTAGATGTAGGACTTGAGGACAAACTAGTCTGACACTATGATAGCCTTACATACCTTATTATGAAGCTATTAGACTGAAAACTTTAGTGGGAACTTCATTTATCTTGAGCTTGAGGAAGAACTTTCTTGGAGGAAATCTTTGAGCTTAGAATCTTGCTTGATCTTTTGAGAAGTAACTTTTTTATGAAGTTCTTAGAGTGGAAGAACTTGGGAAAACCTTGGATTGAAAGTTTCTCTTTGTATCCTGAATTTTTGACATAAATGTTTTAAGGTTCTTGATGGAGAGTAGGAACCCTAGGTAATTTTTAAGAGAATTTCTAAATACTTGAATGTTTAGATTAATGATTTTGAGATGAAAACTAGTCAATTGAATGATATACTCCGTTAAAACACTTAGAAATGACTTAGAATGGAGTTAAAAAGCTTGGGAAAGGACCAAAATAACCCTAAAATGTGAGTAGGAAGTTGCTGAAAAAAAGTGCAGCAAGCCTTCACGGAAGGATCTACCATTCGTAAAAATTTCCACCATCCGCGAGTCCAGTTGTAGAACATTGTTTGCCTGACATGACATGATAAAGTGAGTATAACTTATTACTCTGAAATCGAAATGAGGCAAAGTTGGTGCCATTGGAAAGAGGGCTCATATGCCTTTAATATTATAGGTCATAGGCCCCCTAATTCATTATCAACTGAGATATATGGTCATTTTAAGTTAACCTATGTAGAATCTTATATCAAAACTTAATCGATAAGAAAACTTCCAACTCAACTTTGTGCTAGGGTTTTTTTGTAACCTTAATTCATCTTCAAATTAATTATCACAATAAAAAATTGACCTTAACATCTAAGCATAATTTGAGAATTACCCGACATGACCATATACGTAAATAAGGAATAGTTCGGGTCTTAATTAAAAATATTAGGGGTGTAACAATGTCAAGACCTGATTGCTCAGGTCATGATGACACCTACTACACCCCACTAGTAGGATAGCCTAACCCTTAGTCCGAAACCATAACCAACAGACTACCAAGCGGAAGCAAACAACAAGAAGTTAGAGCTTAGGACAAAGTAGAGAAACAATATTCAACAAAACCATACAGGAACCATCCCAATATCTGGCATCAGTTAGTAGTTGAGCATCTAATCCAAATTTGGAGTACAAGGCTTGCACAAATACAAGACTAATATAGGATGTCTGTGAATAAAACTTAAACACTAAGCCTAACAAAAAGAGATGGAATCAAGTAGCTCCAGATGCCAGGACCTCACCCTAATCTACGAAAGCTCAAGATGCTGCGCACGACTCCAAATCAATAGTGATAACTCAACTACAATCTGTAGGGGCATAAGTGTAGTATGAGTATGAAAAACTATACTCATTAGGCAATTACTGACTAAGCTCAAAAAATGACAGAAGCATGAACAATAAGTAATAAGAAAATCATAGCACAAGTAACTAAACAAGAGATACTAAAGTAGACAGGAAATAGAGAATAGAAATAGAAATCAAGGGGTAAGAAGTCAAGTCAAGAACACACCTGGATTGCAAGCCAACAACCTAATTGGAAGCAACAAAGATACCAAGTCAACTACCTATTTCCACGACGACCCACAACCACAGTTCTAAAGTCAAAACCTACAAGGTACCAATAAATAATTGTAGAGAATAGAATATAGTAAAACAATAACCTAACCAGACCCACATAAGCCTGGAAGTTACAAACAAAAAAAACCCAACTGACCCCTATAAATAGGATGGTATGAACAACAAACTATTATATTGGTGATAGGCAATGCATATGAATGCAGGGTGAGCAGCATAACTATCAGTGGCCATCCAAAACCATGACCATAGGACTCCAGTCAACTCCCAGCCCAGCTAGCAAGAGTGACAAATCAATCCAGGCCATCCAGCCAGTTAGTGCACTCATAGGGGCATAAGTGGCCCTGCTAGCCAGAGTGACCCTAGGCGTGTCTACTCTAAAGAGGATCTCAAGTATCAACGCCGCCCAGCCAACCAGTCCACTCTCAGGGGCGTAACCCGCCCAGTTAGCAAGAGTGATCGGGAGCATAAGTAAAACTAAAAGCATGCAAGAAAGGGTGTCGGTGCATCGACTAGTCAAGTAAAAAGTGAGCACATCCCAAATGCTTCTAATATCTCAAGTAGAAAAAGGAGCACGTCTCTGAAACATCGTAATCTCAAAAATTAGTAAGTCAAGTGATCTAGGTTGTACGACTCCCATTAATACAAATTTAGAATAAAAACTGAGTAAAATAGTATCTCATCATAAAAGATAAATATGCCAATGCATGGGCCGGGATCGTACAAGAAAATCCGTGAGATTGAGCAACCAATGAAATGCATGCCATCACCAGCATTCAAACAAGGAACTCAAAATCAAATCATTATACTGCCAAGGAAACCACACTACCAAAGCAAAGAATAGTACTAACCTGGGATCAAACTGATCCTCGTACACAACCTCTAGCCCAACAACATAATCATAAGCTCAATAAGGATACAACATGCCCGCCATTAATCAACAAGAAAAGAGATCAAGAAGAGATTTCAAATCAATAAAAGAGGGAGCAAACTGAAGGGACGACGCCCTACCACAATCACTCCGCTCTAGTCCCAGACTGAGCATAAACAGGACCAACCTCTGGCTATGATGAGCCATCGTAGTCACAAGAATTATCACAAGGAGAACGACCCAAAACAAGCCTTAAAAGGAGTAAACAAAAACTACGAGGTGATAAACAACATAAGGCATCTAATGTCTAACCTAGTATAAGGCAACAACAAATCAATCCTAACAAGGATAATCAAGATCATCTACTCCACGAGCGAAGACAAAGTCTAAACTAAGGATCCCTACACCAACAATAAGTCCAAGGCTCCTACAGAATCTAGAAAGGATGGAACAACAAGGGGAAATGTAAATACCCGGCAAATACCATCAAAAATTACATGAAATCTATACTACACATTATCTAAGAAGCTCAATCGAGAAAGTAGAAAAAAGCTTACCTCAAAGCCGAACAAGAGCATTCTGAATCCACCACACACAAGCTATCCACATCTGTAACACCGGCGAACACCGCCAAACTATCAAATCATCAATCACAATGTCATTATGTATGTTTTGACACTAAAATCACAACAGTTTGAAATGGACCCAAAATTGAGTCAAAATGGAAATGTGGGTCCTACACCAAAAATCTCGAAATTGACTGCGTCAAAAGGTCCTAAACTACACCTCGAACTTATTTTCGAAAATTGAACATGATTCGACGCCCGAAAACATCCACAACTGCAACATGCAAAATTAACAAGAATACCAAGGAAAGGCAACAACTTCAAGCTCAAATTCACCTCAAACAAAGGTTCGTGATTAGTTTCTTATCACAAATCCTAGTATCCACGCTCCCAATGATCACATAGAACTTCAAATCGGATCTCAGATGAGGGAGAAATCGTCATTTGAAAACTAGGATTCAAAGCTGAAATTTATGGGTATAAATACCCCAAACTGGTTGCTAAATATTGATTCTGGTCGCTAAAAGTCTAATATCTAGTCCCTTAAAGCCTGCACCATATATCAGCACTTCAACTGGTTTGCTCCAACTCTGAATTCTCCTGCGAGGCTTCGGGGATTCATTCGGAACCCCGTGCGTGCAAAGGAAATATGCTACCCCATCGAATTTGGAATTTCGGACTCAATGGAACCATCAAAAACTTTCATCCGAAGTCGTTTTGAGGAAAATTAGTCCCACACCCAAGTTCCATTTTAAGCTAAAAACCACAAGAAGGCTCAAAATGAGATAGGAAGCCTATATAATCGCATAAAATGTTGTTCTAGACAAAACTCAACATTCTAGAGGTAATCGTTATGAAAGAATTTTCACCCAAACACGTTTATTGATAATGTTGACCAAAATCAACCCTTGGCTTAAGCTTCGAAATTAAAATGCCTAACGGCACAAACTCGCACCTAAAGTCTCGAGGCCCAAACCAACCATGTCGCTATCCTTAAATGGCCCTTTCGGAGCTAATGAAATACTCATAATTGCATTCTGAAGCCGTCTACCTGAACTTTTGACTAAAGTCAACTGTTGAAGCTTCAAAGGCTCAAAAATATGAAGACTTGCACAGAATCCAAATGAACGACCTAGCAACCGAATTCTGAGTCTTAGCAAGTCGTAAATGACTTGGGGTCGCTATAGGAAAGCTCTAAATGATAAAAAGATCAGAAAATGAAGAAAAACTCTCAGTCTTAGCAAGTCATAAATGACTTGGAGTCACTACAGGAAAGCTCTAAATGCTGAAAAGATTAGAAAATGAAGAAAATGACTTGGAGGGTCATTACAACATCCAATATTAAAAGGACTTTTGTCTGCGAGAATAGAAGGATAGACACAACCTAAAGGCACAAAAAGATGACGATACTAAGTCTGCATGCTCCACCAGACCCTCTGACACCCTCTCAGATCAAACAATGCCATCACAGAACTAAGGCTAGGAGGAAAATCCTCAAATTTACTTCAAAACTCAAAAAACTCCTCCAAATCCATTTTGTTCTCCAACTCTTATCTAACTGAACCGAAAACTTTCCTAAAAGCACCTGTTTCCTCTAAATAGAACATCACCACACAAAAACAATAGAATTGAACCAACACAGGACCATGGCAGATGCAACCCAACTCCCAAATTGAAAAAATAAAATTATACTCCACATCTATCTTTATCAAATCACCAAGAGCATCTGCCATTCCTTAGTTATCCTAAATATCTCTAGCACCATCTAAAACCTACCTACAAGGCTATCCAAAAAAAACCTTAGAAAAGTGACATGCTCCACCTGAACATCAAGGAATGACAACTGCAAAATAGAGGAACTTAGCCAGAAAGCTATTTCTAACCCTCAAAACAACCAAACCCATCTAAAACACAACCTTCAAAATCTAACAACACTAATCCAAAGGACGACCATCCAGCGAATGACAAGGTAGCACTAAGTCCAGCTCCATCGACCCACTCAGACCAAAGGAACTTCTGAAACACTAACACTACGAGCCTACAAACTACTCTGCCACTACAAATTTAAGCTAAACACCACATCCTAAGGGAAACCAAGTCGGCAGGTAGCGTATCAACATTGTCAACAGGCCGGTAGTTACCCAAGGATACCAACCCTATCACGAACTGCGCAAGCTACCAAGCATGACATAAGCAAACTATGAATCCTAAACTAGAGCCAACTCAAAAATCTCATGAATTACCATTACCCCATCCTAAAGATTAATCTTCTTAGCAAGTTTCCATTTCCCAATAGGGCTAAGGCTTGAAATCACCAATGAACGCAACAATTTAGACTCTAAATCATACATCAGCCTCAAGGGCTACCAACATATCAATAAAGAACCAACACAATAGCTAGTCCACGCACAACAAGGGATCACACCTCCAACTTCCAGCTAGACATAACCACCCTCCTAGACTACAAAAAGCGGATGAATCCAAAAGACTGAACGAGGAAAAACACAACACTGCATTCAAGGAAACACAAAGGAAAAGTGAGAAAGCAACCAAAAAAGACTACCACAACTAAAGAAACCTAAATACCTAACACACAACTCCGAGAACTAGTAATCTCTGAACTACCTTTCCAAAGGGTCGGCTCACAACTAAGCCAACAAGGCCCTACAACATACAAAACTTAAATTGGGCAAACCTTGTCTAGCCACCTATCAAACAAGGATCGGCATCACAACAAAAGCACAAACCAAGGGTGGCAAAAAGGGACACCAGCAATCCCAAGGCCACAACCAAAAAATTACTATCAAGTCAAAGGCACGGGGGCTTACCTATAAACTACTCCCAATCGAAGCAACACAGCCTATACAATCCACTTCTAAAAGAAACAAACTAAAGGGGAAAAACACATACATAATCCTGAAATCAAGCTACCACACCCAGCCAACAATAGATAATAAGCCTAATAAACTTGAATGAGCATAAAAACACAAAATAACACAAAATAAAATAAGAACAAACAGGATAAACCATAAAATCACATCCAAAGAAGGGATACCTGAAGCCTCAGCCTCTGATCGTCCTACAAAAGAATAGAATACACCGTGTCCGACCATAACATGAACACATGATGTTGTAATGTCAATACCTAAGGCACCACCTCTAATCAAAGGAGCTGATAACCCATAAGATTAATCTAGATAGATACCTCTCATCATGGTCCCATACTGGGGATAAGACGTAGGATAATGAAAAAGCTCCCCATAGGTACAACTATGTTCGACCACCCCAGCCTTGGGACTATCATATGTTTGCAATACTTAGTAAAGAAACTCCCACCTGGGGTACTCTCAAGACCAATGGCCTAACTTTCAACAATCATAGCAACCTCTATATCGTGAAGCCGGTGCGAAGAATTTGGTGCTCTTCCCTACCTACGTCTGCAAGACTCAGAACTACCCCTAAACAACCAAACCCATCTAAAACACAACCTTCAAAATCTAACAACACTAATACTAAGGACGACCATCGAGCGAATGACAAGGTAGCAATAAGTTTCGCTCCATCGACCTACTCCAACCAAAGGAACTTTTGAAACATTGACACTACGAGCCTAAAAACTACTCTGCCACTACAAATCTAAGCTAACACCACATCCTAAGGGAAACCAAGTCGGCAGGTAGCGTATCAACATAGTCAACTGGCAGGTAGTTACCCAAGGATACCAACCCTATCACGAACCACACAAGCTACCAAGCATGACATAAGTAAACTACGCATCCTAAACTAGAGCCAACTCAAAAAGCTCATGAATTACCATTACCCCATCCTAAAGATTAATCTTCTTAGCAAGTTTCCATTTTACAACAAGGCTAAGGCTTGAAAGCACCAATGAACGCCACCATTTAGACTCTAAATCATACATCAGCCTCAAGGGCTATCAACATATCAATAAAGAACCAACACAATAGCTAGTCCATGCACAACAAGGGATCACACCTCCAACTTCCAGCTAGCCATAACCACCCTTCAAGACTACAAAAAGTGGATGAATCCAAAAGACTGAACAAGCAAAAACACAACTCTGCATTCTAGGAAAGACTAAGGAAAAGTTAGAAAGCAACAAAAAAAGACTACCACAACTAAAGAAAACTAATTACCCAACTCACAACTCCGAGAACTAGTAATCTCTGAACAACCTTTCCAAAGGGTCGGCTCACAACTAAGCCAACAAGGCCCTACAACATACAAAACATAAAACAGGCAAACCTGGTCTAGCCACCTATCAAAAAAGGATCGGCATCACAGAAAAAGCACAAGCCAAGGGCGGCAAAAAGGGACACCACCAATCCCAAGGTCACAACAAAAAAATTACTATCAAGTCAAAGGCACGGGGGCTTACCAATAAACAACTCCCAATCGAAGCAACACAGCCTAGTCAATCCACTACTAAAGGAAACAAACTAAAGGGGTAAAACACATACACAATCCTAAAATTAAGCTAGCACAACCAGCCAACAATAGATAATAAGCAAAATAAACTTGAATGAGCATAAAAACACTAAATCACATAAAATAAGAAACAATAGGATAAACCATAAAATCTCATCCAAAGAAGGGATACCTGAAGCCTCAGCCTTTGACCGGCCTGCAAAAGAATAGAACGGACCGTGTCCGACCATAACATGAACACCTGATGTTGTAATGTCAATAACGAAGGCACCACCTCTAATCAAAGGAGCCGATAACCCATAAGACTAATCTAGATAGATACATCTCATCATGGTACCATACTGGGGACAAGACGTAGGTTAATGAAAAAGCTCCCCATAGGTACAACTAAGTTCGACCACCCCAGCTTCGGGACTATCATATGTTTGCAATACTTAGTAAAGCAACTCCCACCTAGGGCACTCTCTAGACCAATGGCCTAACTTTCCACAATCATAGCAACCTCTATATCGTGAAGCCCGGTGTGAAGAATTTGGTATTGTGCCCTGTCTACATCTGCAAGACTCAGAACCACCCCTAGCAACTGCATTGAGGCCTTGCGGCAGTCTTTAGCTTAGAGGTCTATCTCACCACACCCATAGCAACTATTACTGAGAGCAACTGCCTGCAAAGACCCTACTGGAGTAACATGATACCCAACACCCAAAGGTCTAGAATTACTAGCATGAAAAGTCTAGCCTAAACTCTTCCTGCTGCCAGCACCACGACTTACCTCAGAAGCCCTTGGAAACTGAGATGATACCTTCATAGGCATGATATGTCAAAACTAATGATGTGCCTTATTGAATTGATACTCACATCAAAGTGGAATTTTGTCACCATTGTACTGACAACAAAGCCTCTTACCACCATCACTATAAGTCTCAAGAAATGCCTGCTCAACAGCCCTCACATTACTCACATCAAGGAGAAAGATAGACCCTATTGATATTAGATTCTCTGATACTAATCGGAGTGGCAAAGCCAACCCTCTGATCAACCGCTGACTCAACTCTTGATCTGAAAAAAACAATTTGGGGTTTTACCCAGCCCACTCTAGAAATCCCAACACATAGTAAACAATGGATGACGAACCCTGCTAGGACCAATAAACCCAACTCTTCTATGAAGAGCACCCGCTGCACTAAGAACTACACCTACATGAGGTGTACACTCAGGGAGATCAGACCTCCTAACAGTGAACACCAAGGAATAGAGGTAGCTAAAGACCCTTCCAAAGCCTAGGCTTTCTCTGACTCTTTGAATGCTGAGAAATGCGTCCGACCATAAGTTCTATACTCGACTGAGGCCTCGTAGCCCGATCACGTGCTGAAACTCTAATGGAATGTGTTGATGCTCCGCCCACATCCATCGAATGCTTCGTGCTATCAATCAAGGATATAGTAGATTCCAAAGAAGTAGTTTTAGAGGTTACTCAAAGTGAAAACACACGATAAGAGTCAAAAATAGAATTTCCTGAAACTGCCCTATAGCCTCCCAAAGATACGATACAAACATCTCAGCACCAATCCGTAAGACTCTACTAGGCATTTGCTCTCATACAAACGATGCCAGTCAACCTAGAGCTTTAATAGAAAAAATTTCATGATCCGATTCTAAGTTCATGGTGGCACCTACTACACCCCACCAGTAGGTAAGCCTAACCCTTTGTCCGGAGCCATAAGCAACAGACTACCAACCGGAAGCCAACAACAAGAAGTAAGAGCTTAGAACAAAGCAAACAAAGGATAATAACCTAACTAAATCCCCATAAGCCGGAAAGAATAGAATATAGTCAAATAAATCCCCATAAGCCCGAAAGATACAAATAGAAAAAATAACCCAACCAACCCCCATAAACCTGAGAAAAATAACAACAAACAAGTATATTATGATAGGCAATGCTTAAGAATGCAGGGTGAGAAGCAGAACCATCAGTGTCCATCTAAAACCATGACCATAGGACTCCAGTCAAATCCCAACCCAGCTTGCAAGAGTGACAAATCAATCCAGGCCGCCAAGGCAGTCAGTCCACTCCTAGGGATGTAAGCCACCATGCTAGCAAGAGTGGCCCAGGGGCCTGTCTACTCTAAAGAGGACCTTAAGTATAAAGGTCGCTCAGCTAGCCAGTCCACTTGCAGGGGCCTAAGGTGCCTAGCTAGCAAGAGTAACCCAGGAGAATAAGTAAAAACCAAAAGCATGCAAGATAGGGCATCGACGCTCTAACTAGTCATGTAAAAATAGAGCACGTCCCAGATGCCTCGAATATCTCAAGTAGAAAAAGAAGCACGTCCATAATGCCTCGTAATCTCAAAAATTAGTAAGTCAAGTGATCCAGGTGGTATGAATCCCGTTAAAACTACGTTAGAATAAAAATAGAGTAAAATAGTATCTCATCAGAGTCGATTAATATGCCAATGCATGGGCCGAGATCTTACCACAAATTCTATGAGAATGAGAAAACAATGTAATGCATGCCATTACCAACATAAAACAAGGCACTCAAAATCAAATAATTATACCACCAATGAAACCACACTACCAAAGCAAAGAGTACTAACATGGGATTCAACTGATTCTCGCACACGACCTTAGGCCAAAAAACGTAATCATAAGCTTAATAAGGATACAACATGTCCACCGCTAATCTATAAGAAAAGGGATCAAGAAGAGATTTCAAATCAGTAAAAGAGGGAGAAAACTCAAGGAATGACGCCGTACCCCAATAACTCCTCTCCATTCCCAGACTCAGCACATGTAGGACCAACCAGTGGCTATGACAAGACACCAAGGTCACAAGCATCATTGCAAGGAGAACGACCCAAAAAAAGTTCTAAAGGGAGAAAACTAGAAAGACGAGGCGATAAAACACAATCTAAAGCATCTAATGTCTTACCTAGTCTAAGGCAACCACGAATCAATCCTAAAAGGATACGCAAGATCATTTACTCCACAAGAGAAGCCAGAGTCCAAACTAAGGATCCCAACACCCACAATAAGCCCTAGGCTCCCACGGAATGGAGAAAGGATGGAACAACAAGGGGAATGCTAAATACCCGGCAAATACCATCCAAAAGTACATCAAATCTTTACTTGGCATTATCTAAGAAGCTCAATCAACAAAGTAGACAAAAGTCTACTTCAAAGCCGAACACGAGCGCTCCGAATCCATCACACACGAGCTATCCTTATTTAAAATGCTTCCGAACACCACCAACCTATCAAATTATTGATAACGTTTTGACACTAGAATCACAATAATTTGAAATGGACCAAAAATTGAATCTGTCAAAAGCTCTACACAACGCAAGGAATCTCAAAATTGACTCCGTCAATAAGGTCCTAAACTACGCCTCGAACTTGTGTTAAAAATTTGAACACGATTAGAGGCCCAAAAATGGTCACAACAACAACAAGCAAAATTAACAAGAAAAGGGGACTTTGAATCACTCAAATCGGAGCTCGGATGAGAGAGAAATTGTCACGACCCAATTTCTCAAATCATGATGCCGCCTACCAACCCACGAGTAGGCCAGTAAAAACCCTATCCCGGAACTGAACAGTAATGGGACTAAGGGTGAAAACTAACCTCAACTACGGGGAAGCAACAAATACAACAAATAAAGAAGGCGGAAGCGAAACCAAACTATATATACAAGAGACCTCGCAAAACCTGTAAGACATAAGAATAGAACTATTAACAACAGTACAAGTCCAAAAAGTGGACCACAGAGACAAACTATCTCGGAAACAAAAGACAAGTCAAAATATAATAACAAAAGGAGACAGGTAATCCCAGAACGCCATGTGCTCACCCTCGTCTCCCGAATAGACAACTGCAGGCTCAAACTCAATGCTGATAACTGGTGCTATGACCTGCATCAAGAAAAAAGATGCAGAGTGTAGCGTGAGTACAAAAACAACAGGTACCTAGTAGGCATCATAGGCCGATTGAGCAAGAAAGGTTAAAACAGGCAGACGAGATAGAATCAGCACAAATAGAGGTCAACGGAAAATAGGAACAGAGAAAGCGGAAAGCAAACTAAGAACAACTAAGCTAAACCCAGCTGAGCCCTCCATAAGACCCAATGGGCACACTAGTTCGCAAATTTAAATAACACTCGAACGGACCCCCATAAGCCCGAAAAGTACGCAGAAGAGTTATTCTACAGAAACGAAGGAAAACCCACCAAGAAGCCTCAACACCCAAGGGTCCCAGACCTAAAAAGATAACACATGGGCCCCACCCCATCATCAGTCACGAGTTGGTAATATCGAACTCTAACCGCGTAACGTCAGCCTCGAGCTGGAACCATACATGGGCCCAGCCCAATCATCAATCACGAGCTGGAAATACCAGACTCTAACCGGGTAACGTCAGCCTCGGACTGGAAATCACACCTCTCGCTCAACAGCCTAGCACTTGAAATATCAGCTCCAGCCGAGTAACGTCAGCTGCGCAGCTGAGACTAGTAGCCTACGAGCAACAGCCTCACGCTGGAAATAACTGGCTGCAATTGTGTAACGTCAGCTCCAGACATGATGCAAGCAACCTACCCCCGACAGCTAGCGCTGGAAATACCGAATGCTAACCAGGTAATGTCAGCTGAATACTGGAACTTACAACCTCGAACTGGATAAAGCCACAAACAAACCATACAACACAAGGCTAAGGACCATGGGCCCCCGCCCCCCACAAGGATAACAATTGAAGGCTCCCAACCTAGCATGATACAACCGTCAATCGGCGCAACATCAACATCTTCCGGCAGCATCCCAGAATCGCAGAAATAAGAGGGAAAGAATCGAAAGATCCAAAAGCCACGAAAACACCTAAACTAAGGCCCAAACTATCAGACCCAAGTTTGCTATACCAGTCTATAAGGACCTAGTTCATCCGAACTGACGTCGGATACATACTCAAGTGAAAAGGTGCACAGGACTAAGGCAATACTATCCTAACCTATTCTACAGCTGAAACATTCACAGAAATCCACAGAAATCAACCGAAACAAAGCAAACATCCCGAACTCACGCATGCATCAACAGATAACAACCCAACATATAATCCACAGCAAATTAATATCAACCCAAGCCAACAACTCATCCTAAGGCATGATACGAATCCCGAACAGCGCAGAAATCAACTTTAAATGAAGAATATCGGAGAAGAAGAAAAGAAATACTAGCTACCCAGCCCAGATTCACACATATCAACCAGCATTGACACATTCAAGCTCAATATAGGAAGAAGGGAAGCCGTAACCTACCAGAAAACCGATCACGCTCTCTCCAACTCACTCTGCCAGAGCCTTTCCCTTCCGAACGTCCTCAGACTGCTGCCAAGCTATCAAAAATAGAATCATAGCGTAAATACGTCGTTTAGACACTAAAATCATCAAATTCGATGACAGACCAATTTCGGAGTCAAAATCGGGAATGTGAGACCCGCTCTGGATTTTCCAGAATTGACTCCATGAAGAGGTCCCAAATCCTCTCCCGAACTTGTATTACAAAACGGAACACACATCGGTGTTCAGATCAGCCCCATGCAACAAAAACAAGAAACACAAAACTTTACAATTAAAAGGCCTAAGAAAGCAACTTACACCTCAAATTCATGGAAAACGAGGTACACCCAATGCAATCTAACAACTAAAACACGAAGCCAATGAGATTCTAAATGCTTGGGACTTCGAATCACCAAAAACTGACAATCGAGGAGGCAAATATGAATTTTTGAATGAAACATCCAAATGAACCTCGACCTCCTTAAATAAACCACTGCCACCTGCTCTTCCCCGTGAACACGGCCACAAGGCCCTGCGAACACGGAGGGAAGCTAACCTCTACTTAGCGCACGTGACCAGAGCCCGCGAATGCGGAGGGAAGGGACTCAGACTTTCCGCAAACGCAGAACCTTATCTGCAAACGCGGAGAGGAGACTCCCCCAGGCTCTCCAAATCTCCGCGAACCAAGATCTCCAATTGCGAATGCAAAGAAGGAGATCACCCCCACTCCACACACCTCCGCAAACGCGAATAACCTTTCGCGAATGCGGAGCACAGGGACACAAACCTCCGCGAACGTGGCCCCTTGCCCGCAAACGCAGAGTAGACACTCTCTCACCTCCGCGAACGTGGAGAGTAAATGTGTATGTAATTTTGACAGCTGAAACGGCTGAGTTTTGGATATTTCTAAAACTCCGACGGGGTTCTCGGGATTCCTTCGAAACCCCGTGCACGCAAATTAGATATGCTACCTACTCGAATTAGATGTTTTGGACTCAATGGCGAAGTTGAAATTTCAATACGAAGTCGTTTCGACAAAAAGAGGGTCCCACACGTAATGGGCCCTTTTAGCCAATTTTTACCGGAGGCGTCGGATTTTGATCGAAAGCTCCTGGAACTCCTCGTAGAGTCATTTTAGACCATACTCAGCATTCTTGAATTAACCACGTTTACGGAATCATCATCCAAGCACGTTTACTAAGAATGTTGACCAAAGTCAATTTTAAGCCAAATTTCGAAGGCTAAAGAGCTAACTGGCCCCAAAATCACACCAGAAACCCCAGGACTCTAGCAACCCATGATTCTAGCCTAATTTGGCCGTTCCAAAGCTGATGGAAGCGTCAGAATTCCCGTATGAGGTTGTTTACCTGAAGTTATGACCGAAATCAACTTTTCAACGTTCAAAAGCTTTAAAATAGGAAAACAGGCATAAAAACCAAATGAACGACCAAGCGAACAAACAGTCAGTGTCAGCAAGTCATAAATGACTTGGGGTTACTACAGAAACGTTCTAAATGTCAGAAAGCAGAAAGGAGGCATTAACACAGTAATGACCTACAGAAATTGCCATTTGAAAATGAGGGTTCAAAAATGAAATTTCTGGGTATAAATACCCGAAACCAATAGCTAAATGGTGATTCTAGTCGCTAAATATTTAATATCTGGTCACTAAAAGCCTGCACCAGATTTCAGCAATTCAGGTGGTTTGCTCCATCTCTGAATTCACTGACGGGGTGTCGGAGATTCGTTCAAAACCCTGTGAATGCAAAAGCAATATGCTACCCCATCAAATTTGACATTCTGGACTCAACGTAACCATCAAAACTTCCATCCGGCATTGTTTCAAGGAAAAGTGGGTCCCACACCCAAGTTTATTTTAAGCTAAAAACCACAAGAAGGCTCAAAATGTAACCAGAAACTTAGGGAACCGCACTGGCAGAGTCCTCATCTGAGCATGTTTATCAAGAATGTTAACCAAAGTCAATCCCTAGCTTAAGCTTCAGAATTAAAACGCTTAACGGAACAAGCTCAGACCAGAAGTCTTGAAGCGGAAACAAAACATACCTCTAGCCTAAAATGGTCCTTCCGGAGCTGATGAAATAGTCAAAATTGCATTCTGAGGCAGTCTTCCTAGAATTTTGAATTAAGCCGACCATTCATATTTCAAAGGCTCTAAAATATGAAAATTTGCACAAAATCCAAATGAATGACCCAGTGACAGAACTGTCTGTTCCGGGCAGGTCATAAATAACTTAGGGTCGATACAAGAAAGCTCTAAATAACGAACATGAGGCATAAATAAAGAAAATGACCGGGAGGTGATTATAATATGATCTTTAAGAATCACCCGACATTACCTTTTACATAAATAAAGAATAGTTTGGGTGCTAGTCTGTGCAATTAGGCATTTTAACTTTCAAGTTCAGACCTAAGTTTGAATTTAGTCAACATCTAGAGTAAATGAGCTCGGTGAGAATTTTGTTTGCGCGATTAGCTTTGAAATTCTAGAATGACCCTTCTTTTGGATACCGAGACTTTCGGACTAATTTCGAGCCCCCTTATGGATTTGGCTTAAAACATAGTTTGGGTGTGGGACCCAAGATTCTTAATGGTAAAATTGTTATCAAATACCCAAGTAACCTTTCACAACAGAGATTACAGTTTGCATATTATGGATTCATAAAATGCAAATGCCTCTTACAACTGATTCTCTGTCATTTCCTTCATTTAAAGCTTTCGATCATGTCTACGAGTTGTAGCCTCTAAATCACCCTTTAAAGAGAGTTTGCATCCAAAAAGCATTTTCATCTAATCCGTATTTGAGAATCAATTTAGTTTGTAGATTCTCTGACAAAAAATATCAATCTATCAACATCATCACTCTATCAGTGTAAAAATAGAAGGTTCCTAAGACATTTACAAGCTTTTAGATAAATATTTTAATTTTAGTTTTCTCCTAATGTCCATGCTACCTAAAACTAAAAGAATCTTACTCATACATAGGCTCACATAATCTAAAACTAAACAAAATGAATCACAAACATTTCAAAAGTCAATTTACAGCCTATGACGCTACTGAGTACCTTGTTTTTGTACTTATGATGCACTCTACATCTTTTTTGTGATGCAGGCCCTAGTACCAGCTACCAGCGGTGATCGTTCATGCCATCTTTTTTCTGGATATTGGAGACGAGGGTGAGCACTTGACGTCCTAGACCACTCTGTCTCCTTATGTACATATGTTAGGTTGTCTTTCGTCTTTGAGACGGCTTGTTGTCGTCCACTTTTGGGATTTGTATTTGTTCTTACTAGATAGCTCTATACTCGTAACTTCCAGGTTCTTGAGGTTTTCCATTATATGAGAAAGGAAAATAAGAAGGCTGATGCATTTGCATCGCCCTATCAAATGCAAGTTGTTGTTTTCCAAAGATGGATAGCGCCATCTACAGATGAACATGAAGAAGAATTTAGATAAGCCATTGCTACTTCTGAGGCTAAAACAGAAGACTAGAGAAAACCAATGATTGATTACTTGTGTTACGGAATATTGCAAGAAAAATCTTTGAAGGAGGAAAGAAATCCGACGACGAGCCCCTCGTTTTCATTATTTTAAAGATACACTCTACGGGTGATCATTTGATGGGGTACTCTTATGTTGTTTTGGGGCAGATGAATCTTTTCAAGCCACAAAGCTTGGAGTTTTGATGTTGTTGGACCATTGCCTAAATCCTCTGGTGGTCATTTGTACATCCTGACAGCAACTGATTATTTTTCAAAATGGGCAGAAGCTATTTCTCTTAAGGAAATGAAGAAAGAGAATGTTTCAAACTTCATTCGAGTCAATATTATCTATTGTTTTGGCATTCGTTGATATATATTGACAAACGATGGAAATCCATTTGACAACTAGTTGATGAGAAATATATGTGATCTTCTTGGCTTCAAAAAATGCAATTCTTCTATGTATTATCTTGCTGCTAATAGGATTGCTGAAGCATTTAACAAGACACTCTGCAACTTGCTGATGAAAATTTTCTCCAAGTCTAAGAAAGATTGGCATGAAAGAATGGAAGACGCTCTTTGGGCATATAGGACCACGTATCGCACACCGACACAAGTGATTTCTTATTCTCTTGTTTATAGAGTTGAAGGAGTCCTTCCACTTGAGCGTCAAATCCCATCATTGCGGCTTGCCATTCAAGAAGGACTCACTGATGAAGAAAATGCTCGATTACGCCTTGAAGAATTCGAGGCTCTTAATGAAAAGAGACTAGAGGCTTAAAAAAATCTAGAATGCTCTCGTTTAGCTTGATCTTTTAACAAAAAGGTTCGTCTTAGATGCTTTCAAGTTGGTGACCAAGTTTTTTTTGTAAGAAGGCCCATTATTACCTCTAGTCGATGTGGAAGCAAGTTCTCCGCTAAATGGGATGGACCATATGTTGTGCAAGAAGTATACTCAAGCGGCGCCTATAAGTTGGTTGACTCAGAAGGATTGTGCGTTGGCCCCATTAATGGGAAGTTCATGAAGAGATACTATCCTTAAAGAAAATAAGCATGCTCCTTAAGGTATAAACATAAACTGCATATTACTCCTAGCCTACAAGAATATAAACTGTGCACGACACCCAAAAATATCACTCTTTTAGAACTATGCTATGACTTGATCTTCTTCACTGAGGTACGTAGGCGCTTAGAGTTATATTCTAAGTTATGTCATCTTGCCACTTGATCCCCTTCATCGAGATACATAGGCGCTTGTAGTTATATCCTAATTTTAATCTCATAACTCAAAAAAAGGGAATAGCAAGCCATTATTGGGACATCACAAAAATTTCTTTTAAATGTCATAGGTTTCCATTGGAGTCGATTTAAAAGAAATATCCAAACAAATTCATAAGTCTTTTAGTCATGATTTTTGTACATTATCTAGTTCGAAGAGTCTTCTTTCAAACGGAATAAAAAATCACATCATTTTGACCTTTCTGCGCTGAGATATGATTTTTTAGAAAGGTTATGCAAATCTAAAAATGTCAGCATTTCGCATGTGAAGTTTACTTCTAAGATTTATATAGAACGATTCTGGGGGATTTGACCTATGAAGCTTAGACATATTTGTCACGACCCGATTCCTCGAGTCATGATGTTGCCTACCAACTCACCAGTAGGCAAGCCAACCCTATCCCAAAACTTAACAGTAATGGGACTGAGAGTGGAAACTAATCTCAACTACGCGAAAGCATAAGTAAAGGAACATATAAAGGAAAGGCGGAAGTGAAAACATCTATATACAACAACGATGCCTCCCAGAACCTGGAAGTCCCATATACAGAGCTACCACAAAAGGAGTACAAGTCCCAAAAGTGGACCACAGAAAATAGACTTTCTCAAAAATGAAAGACAAGCCAAAATATACAAACAGAAGGAGGCAGGTAATCTCAGGACGCCATGTACTCACCCTCGCCTTTGGAACAGATTACAGCAGGCTCGAACTCAACGCTGATAGCTGGTGCTCGAACTTGCATCACGAAAATAGATGCAGAGTGTAGCATGAGTACCAAACATAGGTACACAATAGGCATCATTGGCTGACTAAGCGAAAAAGGTAAAAATAGAATGAAAAGAGAGAATCTACAATCACAAAGGTCAAGTGAAAATGAAAAGAAGTAAATGAGCACGTAAAACTAAATACAGCTAAACTAAACCTAACTAGACCCCCATAAGCCCAGAAGGTACACTCGAGCACAAGTTTAAATAATACCCGAAGAGATGCCCAAAAGCCCGACAAGTACACAGAAGAGCTAGATCTACGGAACCAAAGGAGACCAACTCCAAACTGAAACAACAGGTCACCTCTTACCCAGTCCACAAATCCAACTTCCAAATCAACTCACCTAGCCAGCTAGTTACTTCGGGGGCCCTACCCAGCCAGACAAGTGTTACAGGGGGGTATGACGACCCCTTAAAGATCCTGATAGCCAACCGCCCGATTAGCTAACAAATTGGGGCCCTTCCCAAGCTAGCTAAGTGAGTCATCTAACACTCCGGGGGCCGTGTTCCAACTAGACGAGTGTGCGGTACATCCTGACTCTGAAGAGAACCTTAGCCAACCTAAGGCCAATTGCCTAGCCGATTAACACTATGGGGGCCTGATGTACCGTGAACTTACGGTACTTTTGATACATTAAACTTAGAGTTTTGCATGTTTCTTAAGTAATTTATTGTTAAATTTGATAGTCTTTTTGTGAATGTTACAGGAAACAGGCCTTTTAGAGCAGTTGGGGAGAATTATGTTACGGCAGTAAGATTTTGGTGATGTACGAGACAATCTATGGGTCGTCAATGCTTTGACGAGTCATAAGTTGGAGTCGTAGGTTCAGGTGCCTTAAGATTTAGCTAAGTATGGAACAACGGACAAGGATGACGTGCCGTAGTTCCTGCTACGAACCGTAGATGACCAACCGTAGAAAACATCAGAGAGGGTCAGTTGCAGAACTTGGTTGACGGAAGAGAAGGACAGGCCGTATAAAAGTCTACGAGTCATAGATCATGCCCGTAGAAAGAAACCCTAAGGAATTTTACTAACTGTTGAATGACGGTGGGAACCTACGAGGCGTAGGTCTGCCTACGAACCGTAGGTCTCCAATCGTAGATGAATCTGCCAAGGCCGAATTTACTTAGATTTCCTTTTCCTAGTTTACTGAGGACTTATTTTCTATAAATACCTCATGTAAATTTTGTTTTTTGGTTGTTGAACTAATTTGGGAATTTTTAGCTTTAACTTTGGGAATTATTTTACAACTTTTGTGGAAATCAATTCTTTAAGTTTTGGATTATAAAGTTTGATTTTACTTTTCAATTCAAGATAGTGGAATTCATCTATCATCATTGTAAGTTCATGATTTATTATTTAAACCCTAATATGAATTGTGAACTCTCAAGCATGAGTAGCTAAATCCACAACTAGGGTTGTGGGAACCATGAGTAATTGACAAAAGTAAAACAAATAATGTTGTATTTCTTGAAATTGCTTATGCATGTATTTGTTAATCTCTTTGTTTAGAATACTTTTTAATGGTGTGCAATGTTAGAACTCGCCTCATTCCTACTTGCCGAACCAAGGAGATAACGAATGAGAAAGAGATTATACAATGGAGATTTAGCGTTGATTTAATCCGCTATCTAATAAACCAAACTAATAAGCTACGGGTTAATCTCGGTCAAAGGTAAGGGTTAGTAAATCGACACACGTAGACGAACCAAGTTGCGTAGTGAAATTTCCTATTTGGAGGACCAATCACTTAGGGATACCTAACTTATCGATCATGCATGTTAAACACTAGAAAGAGTTACCATTGTTAGGATTACTGAGTTAAGAGCTTGTGGGGAACACATATGCCCTAGTTTCATTCTCATATTAATATCACAAACTGCAAAATTCCTGCTATTTTTTTACTTGTATTGTCACACATCAAGCAATTATAATTTAAGTATTCCCCCCCCCCCACACCTTTCTTTTAGAGATAATTTGACTAAACGTACAACTAATTGTAAATTAGCCTAAGTCTAAACCATATTTCTCTTAAGATCGACCCTAACCTTTGTTAGGTTCTTTATTTGACAACAACCGCTTATACTTCTTTAGGGAGGTGTAATTTGGGCGTATCAAATTTTGGCGTCGCTGCCAGGAATAAGGCTTTTAGATTAGACTAATTTTGTTATTACACTTTTGTAAATTATTTCTCGATTTACGTTTTATTGTTGTTTTTTATTCTTACAGCTCGTAGCTCTAGTGTATGCCAAATACACAAAGTCAAGGCATTCCCCAGACTCCTTACGACATAGAATTAAGAAGAACTCTGCGAAGAATGGCTGGAACAGGTCAACACATTAGGTAAGTGGATGATCCAAACAATGAAGACCAGCAAGAAGTACCAGGAGCCCAACCTTCGGGAGTTATAGAGGTGCCACGAAACCATCAAGAGGTCTGAGAGAAGCACCATCCTGCACCTAATATCCACCACCACTTTGAAGTTGATCATAATGCAATAGGATCAATTGGCGCTATAGTTGTTCCTCCACTACTAAACGGATACACATTTGTGATTACGAGCAGCCTCATGCAGATGCTGACCGCTTGAGGACTATTTGCTTGATTAACATCGGAAGATCCTTATGCTCATTGGACAAAGGTTACTAGCATATATCAAAGTAGCGTGCGGAAGCTATATTTAGATATGAATGTGATTGGTGTACGTGTATTCCCATTGTCTCTGACTGGAGATGCTACTGTATGGTTGAACGAGCTCCCATATAACTCATATACACATGGAACGAGCTGCATCAAGTTTTCATTGAAAAATATTTTCCAGTACAGAGGAAGCTGAATCTTAAGGATAAACTCAATAACTTCGTGGCTCTACCTAGAGAGTTAGTCAGCGACTCCTGGGATAGATTCACAAGTTGCATGAGAGTTATGCAAAACCACCGCATTGAGGATGAGTCATTCAAAGAATACTTCTACCGAGGACTGGATGATAATGGTAAGGCTGTGCTAGATACTATTGCAGGTGGATCTTACAGAGCGATCACCTTCCAAGAGATTGCTGAAAAGCTCGAAAGAATATCAAAGAACAACAAAGCCTGGAGCACTAGAGCGCCATCTAGTACAAAGAACACCTTCTCAATACAAGCTGCACCAAATCCATCTAACGATGATCTTCATGAAGAATTGGCGCAACTAAGAACCGAGATGAGCTTGGTTCTAAAACATGTAAGTGGTAATGCGGAGAAGGTTAATGCAGTCCAATATCACCACAATCCACCACCAAATGATTGGTACACGTATGAGGAGGACACGAATCTTGTGAACGAGCAAATGGGGGGTTTTCGAACCAACACCCAAGGATCTAATCAGGAAAATTGGTGCCAAGGTCAAGGAAATCAAGTCGGAACTATAGTAATCATAAACGGGAAGGACAATATAATCGCAAAGGGAACTACAATTGCGATAAAAATTACAACCAAAATGGTTACAAGAATAGGAATGATAGAAGTGGTGTGTACATACCACCAGGGAATCGAGAAGGCGGATCAAGTCTAATTCGCATTGAAGATATGATGAGCAAGATAATGAAGCGATTTGATACCATGGACGATAATGTGAAGGAGATGCGGAATGACCTCTCAAGCATTGGACAAATGGTGGAGTCACACGCAGTGGTAATCCGACGAATAGAGCAACAATTGAACCAACTATATACAAATGCAAATCCACGCCAACAAGGAACACTTCCCAGCAACACTGTGCAAAACCCAAAGAATGACGGACAGTGTATGGATGTGACTACTAGAGGTGGTAAACAGACCATCGATCCTCCCATGCCAACAGATGTGGAAAGTGCAAAAGCACCTGACAAAGATGAGACTGAGGTAGCAGAACTGCCCGAGGATCAAAACGAGGTAGAGGCGGAAATCACACAAAAGGTCATCCCTACGAATCGTAGGTCCTGACCGTTGACTGCCCCCAACAGTTATTATTTAAGGGATTTTTGGTCTTTTCCCTAAATGTTTACCTATTAATCTAAGTAGGTTATACGCTTAACCCAGACCCTATATATATTTTCTAAGCCTAATTTCACCCATTCTAACTCATTCCCAAATTTCTCCTCTCTCAAATATTTCTCTCTCTAAGAAAATCCTCTCAACTCTCAAGGAAAAAAAAACCTAGGATCCTCCATTGAAGACCATCAATTTTCATCAATTTCTTGTGGACTTTGTTGAGGTATGATAGTGTTCACCATTTTGAGCCCTTTCCTCCAATGGGTCCTCAACTTTCTTCAAGGTTTTCAAGGTTCAATTTTCCCAATTGAATTAGGGTTTTTGATCAATTCTTATGGGTTCTTCAATTATGATTTCAATTGTTGATTTTATGATTTCTAGTGCACGATCTAGCATGATAAAGTAATTTAGTGCACGAATTAGCATGAATTATATGATTTGATGTAAAGATTGAATGAATCCCCATGAACCCAAGCCATTTCTCCCCAATTTCCTAATCTATGCTTTGATTGGTGGGTTGAGCTATGAATCGAGGAATTTTATGAAATCACTATGAAGCTATGCATGAATTATGAATGAACTAAGGATGACTTTACAAAAGTTAGTATGTACAAGTCAAAAGCATGATTTTTCCTCAATTATGTGAGTTCCTTCAAGTATGGGTAAATTGTCGTATTTATGGTTTTCTAAGCATGACCTTGTATTGAATTGCATGATTTAAGTTGAACTTTTATGCACCCATATGAACTCTATGATTCATGAATTATGAGCATGATAAACTATGTAAAGATGAAGCTCATGAACTTATGCATGTCTCATATGAATTTAATGATGAATTAAGGGTACTGTGAGAGTGAAGTACCAAAGTTATGACATGATGATGTTGTGTGAGTTGTGAAAGTGTTTCTCACGTAATGCTTACAATATGAATTAAATGAACAAGAGGTGAATACCCATGTTCTTAAGGAGCTATTCTAATGAAGGGACAAGAGGCGATTACCCATGTTCCCTAATGTAGACAAGAGGTGATTACCCATGTCTACCTATGACAAATGAACTATGATTAATCCGTGGGAAAATATGCTTAGCATCGAGTGGACAAGTGGCGATTACCCATGTCCCATAACCTATGTGCCACCATAGGATGATGGTCTATGATAGACACTAGCTAGTGGATCCACGTAAGCTAAGAATTTATGGTCCTACCTTGGCAAGTAGGGCAACCCTCTTTCTATGTAGGGTAGACACTGGATTCCATGTTTATAGCTCACATGGTCTTATATGTCGGTTAAGCCTAATTCCCCACAACTAATGAACAAAAGTAATGTTATGATGATCTCAAGTAAAGTAAAGTGAAGTAAGGTGAAGAAAGATAATTTAGCTTGCTTTGGCCATGGTTTATGCTTCATGCTTCTTATGCTTTATCATGTTTTAGCTTGGCCATTGCATGTCATGATTATGTCTCATGATAAATGTTTTATGTGCATTGCTATCATACTTGCTACTTGATTGTTCTAACGCATACTCTTGCGTACATTAACTTCTTTGATGTAGAACTTGGCGATTCACCATCCACTCGTGGCTAGAGCTTAGTAGAAGATTGATAGAAGACTTGGTGAGTCCTCATCCATTCGAGGACATAGACTAGTTTTTCTTACTTTCACGTTATGTCATTTCATATTTGTATTGGGTTACGTCCCAAACTTTATTTTCTATGTTAGATTGGCTTTGAGACATGAGATATAGACTTTCGTTGTTTTTTTTAAAAGCTTTGATATGAAAATCTCTTTCGAACTCTTCATCTCTATTATCTTGTATGCATGTATGCTAAGTGACTTGTATGAGGCCTCTCGGGATCTTGTATGCCATGACACGTCTAGGGGTTACCTTGGGTCGTGACAAACTTGGTATCCAGAGCACAAGGTTTTAGAAAGATCCTACGATATCTCATAAGCCGCGTCAAGTAGAGTCTTGTTCATGAGTGTGAAGCGCACCACATTTATGAATTAGAGGCTATAAGACGTTTAAGAAATTCCACTTCTTTCATTACTCCTAAGTCGTGCCATAGAGTTTAACTCTATATGTTTCTCTCTGAGTCCCTACCCTACACATTTCAGGATATGGCGACCCGAAAAGCTTATGCTAGAAGGAATGCGGGAGAGAATATGGAACAAGAAGCTCCTCATGTTCCGGCCGAACAAGTGACTAATGCGGAGTTTAGGGCTGCTTTTCAAGTTTTGGCTCAAGCCGTAATGGTGCAAGCAAATAGAGAGGTTGTGGCTCCCTTGAGCCCAAATATGGGTACGGCGGCATCAAGAGTGAGGGACTTCACTAGAATTAACCCTCCAGAATTTTATCGCTCTAAGGTTGAGGAAGATCCTCAAGAATTCATTGATCAAGTGTACATGGTGTTGATGATTATGGGTGTGGTGCCGGAAGAAAAGGTGGAGTTGGCCACTTATCAACTCAAGGGTTTTGCCCAAATTTGGTTAAACCAATTGAAGAGTGAGAGGGTGGTTAATGAGGGTCCTCTTGATTGGGAGAAATTCAAGGTTGCTTTCCTTGATAAGTTCTTTCTCCTTGAGATGAGGGAGGTAAGGGTGCTTGAATTTATCAACTTTCATCAAGGAAACATGAGTGTGAAAGAGTATGCTTTGAAGGTCACACAATTGTCTCAATATGCTCCTTCTATAGTTGCCGATCCTAGGGCAAGAATGAGTAAATTTGTCTCAAGAGTGTCCAAAATGGTTGTTAAAGAGTGCCGCACCGCCATGCTTGTTAATGATATGGATATTTCTCCCCTTATGGTGAATTTTCAACAAATAGAGGAAGAAAAGCTCAAGGAAGGGTCTAGAGAGACTAAGAGGGCTAGGATCGGTGATGGTAACTTTTCACATTCAAAGTTCGATGGACATGGTCGTCCTAGATTTCGACAAAGGTTCTCTAATCAAGGTCAAGGTCCTTCCATGGCTCCTCCTAAGACAAACAAAGATAAGGTGCCTACTGATCTGAGGCCAAAAATATATTTTATTATCATTAATTGCCTCATATTTATTATTTATATTTTTCCTTTTTGAGCATGGATTTATGGATTGTGCTAAATAGTGTATTTTATTTGTAGGAGTAAATTGGTGTAAAGTTGAAGAAGTTTGGAGCTAAAATGAATTAAAGATGGAAGATTATAGAAGGAAATCAAGCAGGCAGCTTAATGAATTAAATTCAATATAATAATGTATAAACATGCAAAGTGCATATTCAAGAATTGCGAATTGAAGGGAGAACACAAGGTGCCACGTGGCAGCAATTGAATGCATCACCAATGTGTTAGGTCGGTTACACAATTCACGTGAATTCCAATTCCTTTTCGTTTTGGATTCCTAATTTATTTTGGACTTAATTATTTTATTTAGGGTTTTCTACATCTAAAAATAGTCTATAGAAATAATTATTTAGGGGAGCTATTTTTTTGGTGTGCAAGAGCAAGTGATTACAATTCATCTTTGGTTTCAATTCTCTACTTCTTCTTTAGGTTTGAATTTTATGAAACTTATTATTTTTGAGTTTATGAATATTATGTGTGGCTAAACGCCCTTGTTCTGGGGCTGTAGCTACGGGTTATTATTGAACATCGAATTGCTTTGAATTGGTTATTGGTTATCATATACATTACTTTTACATTCTTGTTTTAGTATTTCATGCTAGGCCACCATAGAAATAAATCTATTGTCTATTCTTGGACTCAAGAGATGAAGAGATAGATAGACCAGAGAATGTAAAGAGCTTGTTCTAACTTTGATTAGATTTGTGTTTAGGAGTGACGCCCAGACGAACACCTAGTTTGGTTACGAAACAGGATGACATATAAATGCTCGCCAATTAGGACTGCCTATCCCCGCTCAACGATATAGTTAGACAGCTAGTTGGAGTAGGCGATTAGACGTTGAGAGATCATGATCATAATATTAACCTTGTAAATCAGTAATGTGATAACTAAAATCGATTTTTTGCATGAGATGTGATACATGAAACCCAAAGCATGTTGCAGCCCTGGAATTGTCCCTTAATTGATTAAAACACCGAAATTATAGTTATCCTTGTCAGTTAGTTTATTATTTAAATAGTTTTTAGTAGTAGTAGTAATCAAAACCATATCATTAATACGTTCTTTAAATTATAGACTTGATTGAATTGATATACATTTATCATAAGTCCCTTGGGTACGACAACCCGGTTCTAAAAGAGCCATTTATTACTTCTGCAACCACGTACACTTGCGTGTGCAATTGGGAACAACAAGTTTTTTGCAATGGTGGTGGTTTTTCATCGACTACTTGTGCTAAGTGTGGAAGAAAGCGTGAGGGTGCATGTCTAGCCGGTTCTAATGCATGCTTTGGTTGTGGCAAGACGGATCACAAGATAGGGGATTGTCCCTTAGTGGCTAAGAAGGAGGGAGAAAATCGTCGAAGGACTCAATCTCAAAAGCCATCAAGTTCTAGTGGAAATTAGAAGCAAAACCAATTCTATGCACTTCAAGCTCATCATGAGCAAGAGAGCTCTCCCGATGTGATTACCGGTATGTTGAAAGTTTTTCACTTTGATATTTATGCCTTGCTTGATCCCGGTGCTACCTTGTCTTTTGTGACGCCATATGTGGCTATGAGGTTTGATGTTGTTCCTGATGTGTTGCTAGATTCTTTTCGTGTCTTTACTCTGATTGGAGAATCTATCGTGGCTAAGAGAGTCTATAAAAATTGCCCCGTCTCCTTATCCCATAGAGTCACTCATGTTGATCTTATAGAGCTTGATATGTTAGACTTTGATGTTATTATTGGGATGGATTGGTTGCATGCTTGTTATGCCTCTATTGATTGTAGGACCTGAATGGTAAAGTTTCAATTCCCGAATGAGCCTATCCTAGAGTGGAAGGGGGGAAATTCTATGTTTAGAGGTCAATTTGTTTCTTATCAAAAAGCTAGAAAGATGATCTCTACGGGTTGCATATACCATCTTGTTCGGGTGAGGCATATAGATTCCGAAACCCCTACTCTTGAGTCGATCCTCGTTGTTAATGAATTTTGGAAGTGTTTCTCAATGATTTACCTGGTATTCCTCCCGAAAGGGAAATAGACTTCGGAATTGACCTTCTCCTGGATATGCAACCTATTTCTATTCCTCTATATAGAATGGCTCCGGCGGAACTTAAGGAACTAAAGGAGCAATTAAAAAGTTTGTTGGATAAGGGTTTCATCTGACCAAATGTTTCTCCATGGGGTTCTCCGGTCTTGTTTCTGAGGAAAAAAGATGGTTCACTCCATATGTGCATTGACTACCGCCAAATGAAGAAGGTTACCGTTAAGAATAAGTATCCTCTTCCAAGGATAGATGACTCGTTTGATCAACTTCAAGGGGCTAGTTATTTTTCTGAGATCGACCTTCGTTCGGACTATCCCCAATTAAGGGTGAAAGAAGATGATATTCCGAAAATGGATTTCCGGACTAGGTATGGTCACTACGAGTTCTATGTAATGTCGTTTGGGTTGACAAATGCTCCGGCCGCAATTATGTACTTGATGAATAGGGTGTTCAAGCAATACTTTGACATGTTCGTGATTGTGTTTATTGATGATATCTTGATCTACTCAAGGAATGAGGATGAGCATGCTAATCATTTGAGGATGGTATTGCAAGTCCTCAAGGACCAACAACTCTTTGCGAAGTTTAGTAAATGTGAGTTTTGGCTAAGGTCCGTGGCTTTTCTTGGTCACATTTTTTCTGGTAATGGTATTGAGGTAGATCCTAAGACGGCGGATGTGGTTAAGAATTGGTCTAGACATCTATCACTTTTGGATATCCGTAGTTTCTTGGGCTTAGCCAGTTATTATAGGAGGTTCATTGAAGGGTTTTCTTCCATTCCTTCTCCATTGACGGCTTTGACTCAAAAGAAGGTTAAGTTTATATGATTCGAGGCATTTGTAAAGAGTTTCCAAGAGTTGAAAGATAGACTTACTTCGGCTCCGATATTGACTCTACCGGAAGGATCCGATGGTTTCATGGTTTATTGTGATGCCTTGAGAATTGGGTTAGGATGCGTTCTTTTGATAAATGGGAAGGTTATTGCTTATGCCTCAAGACAACTCAAGGTGCATAAAAAGAACTATCCTACTCATGACTTGGAATTAGCAGCGGTTATGTTTGCTCTAAAAATATGGCGGCATTATTTATATGGGGTACATGTGGATGTCTTTACCGACCATAAGAGTATACAATATGTGTTTAAACAGAAAGATCTGAATCTCCGCCAAAGAAGGTGGCTTGAGTTTTTAAAAGACTATGATATGAGTGTCCTTTATCACCCCTGTAAGGTTAATGTGGTGGTGGATGCTCTTAGTCGATTATCTATGGGTAGTGTTGCTCATGTTGAGGATGGTAAGAAGGAGTTGGTTTGTGATGTTCATAGATTGGCCCACTTGGGTGTTCGGTTGGTTGATTCTGCTAAAGGTGGTGTTATAGTTCACAATGGTTCCGAATCCTCTTTTGTGCATGATGTAAAGGCTAAACAAGATCTTGATCCTAATTTGGTGGAATTGAAGAAAGCGGTGCTCAAAAAGTCCGTAGAGGCTTTCTCCCAAGGGGGAGAAGGTGTGCTTCGCTATCAAGGTCATTTGTGTGTTCCCAATGTAGATGAATTAAGAGGACACATTTTATCGAAAGCCCATAGTTCTCGATATTCCATTCAACCGGGAGCTACCAAGATGTACCGTGATTTACGGGAGATCTATTGGTGGAATCAAATGAATAAGAACATTGTGGAATTTGTGGTTAAGTGTCCTAATTGTCAACAAGTGAAAGTTGAGCATCAAAGGCCGGGAGGTTTGACCCAAGATGTTAGTATTCCTACTTGGAAGTGGGAGGATGTGAATATGGATTTTATTGTTGGTTTACCTCGCACCAGGCAACAATAAGATTTGATTTGGGTTGTTGTAGACTGAATGAAGAAATCAGCGCATTTCATTCACATCAAGACTTCTTATTCGGCGGAGGATTATGCTAAGTTGTATTTGAGGGAAATGGTTAGGCTGCATGGAGTGCCTTTGTCCATTATCTCCAATTGTGGTGCACAATTCCCTTCTAAATTTTTGAAGTCGTTCCAAAAAGGTCTTGGTACTCGTGTTAAGCTTAGTACGGCCTTTCATCCCCAAACAGATGGGCAAGCGGAGCGTACTATCCAGACCTTGGAAGATATGTTGAGAGCTTGTGTCATCGATTTCAAGGGTACTTGGGATGATCATTTGCCTTTGATTGAATTTTCTTATAATAATAGCTACCCTTCTAGCATTGGTATGGCTCCATTTGAGTCTCTCTTTGGTAGGAGGTGTACATCTCCTATACGTTGGTTTGAAGTTGGTGAAGGTTCTTTGATAGGACCCGAGTTGGTGCATGAGGCTATGGAAGAAGTTTTGCTTATAAGGGAAAGGTAGAAAACGACCCAAATTTAAATAAAGTCCTATGCCGATGTTAGAAGGAGAGATTTAGAATTTGATGTTGATGATTGGGTTTACTTGAAAATTTCACCTATGAAGGGTGTAATGAGATTTGAGATGAAACGGAAGCTTAGTCCCCATTATGTTGGCCCATATCAGATTTTGAGACGTGTTGGTATGGTTGCTTATGAGCTTGACTTGCCCAATGATTTGGCATCAGTGCATCCGGTCTTCCATGTCTTATTGTTGAAGAAGTGTGTTGGCGATCCGACATCTATAGTGCCATTAGAGAATCTTGGCATAAAGGATAGTCTTTCCTATGAAGAGGTTTCGGTTGAGATTTTAGATCGGTAAGTCCGAAAGTTAAGGAATAAGGAAGTTGCTTCCATGAAAGTTCTTTGGAGGAATCAATTAGTTCAGGGTGACACTTGGGAGGCCGAGGCCGATATGATGTCCCAATATCCTCATCTCTTTCCTTCCGATCGTACTCTAGCTTGAGGTACCTAGTTCCTCATGGTTCACTCTTTTTGTCTCATGTGTCTTAGCTATTTCCATGATTCCTTGATTATGCATGTTCATGAAGAGTCTAATATGATTATGTGCATTGAGTATGAGTTGCATAAAGTCTTCATGAAATAATGTGTTGAATAAGCTTTAGCATGGAGTTGATGTTTCCTCCTCAGATATGTGCATTTATGTGATTGCATGCTAGGTTGGGTTGTTAGTCCGTGTCTCTTTCTCTTCTCATGATGTCTTGATTCTCATTCGAGGGCAAATGTTCCCAAGGGGGAGATATTGTAACACCCCAAGCCTTCAAAGAAAGAAAATTCAAAATTTCAAACCTAGTGCCAGTGACTACGGAGGTCACCTACGGACCGTAGGTGGAATGGCGGGCTGTAGGTGGGCACCATCGTTGGCACTGACTGTGAACTTTTAGGATTTCCAAGTTTCTGAACCTTGACCTACGGAGCAGCAGGACGGGTCATCGTCCAGTTGACGGTCCTTAGATGGTTTCCATAGATCCCTTCCAGACTTAGCCAAATTTTTAGCCCCAAATGAAGTCTCTGAATCAATTGACTGAAGGACAAGACGGTCCATCGATTGACTACGAATCGTAGGTCCTGACCGTTGACTGCCCCCGACAGTTATTATTTAAGGGATTTTTGGTCTTTTCCCTAAATGTTTACCTATTAATCTAAGTAGGTTATACCCTTAACCCAGACCCTATATATATTTTCTAAGCCTAATTTCACCCATTCTAACTCATTCCCAAATTTCTCCTCTCTCAAATATTTCTCTCTCTAAGAAAATCCTCTCAACTCTCAAGGAAAAAAAAACCTAGGATCCTCCATTGAAGACCATCAATTTTCATCAATTTCTTGTGGACTTTGTTGAGGTATGATATTGTTCACCATTTTGAGCCCTTTCCTCCAATGGGTCCTCAACTTTCTTCAAGGTTTTCAAGGTTCAATTTTCCCAATTGAATTAGGGTTTTTGATCAATTCTTATGGGTTCTTCAATTATGATTTCAATTGTTGATTTTATGATTTCTAGTGCATGATCTAGCATGATAAAGTAATTTAGTGCACGAATTAGCATGAATTATATGATTTGATGTAAAGATTGAATGAATCCCCATGAACCCAAGCCATTTCTCCCCAATTTCCTAATCTATGCTTTGATTGGTGGGTTGAGCTATAAATTGAGGAATTTTATGAAATCACTATGAAGCTATGCATGAATTATGAATGAACTAAGGATGACTTTACCAAAGTTAGTATGTACAAGTCAAAAGCATGATTTTTCCTCAATTATGTGAGTTCCTTCAAGTATGGGTAAATTGTCGTATTTATGGTTTTCTAAGCATGACCTTGTATTGAATTGCATGATTTAAGTTGAACTTTTATGCACCCATATGAACTCTCTGATTCATGAATTATGAGCATGATAAACTATGCAAAGATGAAGCTCATGAACTTATGCATGTCTCATATGAATTTAATGATGAATTAAGGGTACTGTGAGAGTGAAGTACCAAAGTTATGACATGATGATGTTGTGTGAGTTGTGAAAGTGTTTCTCACGTAATGCTCACAATATGAATTAAATGAACAAGAGGTGATTACCCATGTTCTTAAGGAGCTATTCTAATGAAGGGACAAGAGGCGATTACCCATGTTCCCTAATGTAGACAAGAGGCGATTACCCATGTCTACTTATGACAAATGAACTATGATTAATCCGTGGGAAAATATGCTTAGCACCGAGTGGACAAGTGGCGATTACCCATGTCCCATAACCTATGTGCCACCATAGGATAAGCTAAGAAGTTATGGTCCTACCTTGGCAAGTAGGGAAACCCTCTTTTGGTGTAGGGTAGACACCGGATTCCATGTTGATAGCTCACATGGTCTTATATGTCGGTTAAGGCTAATTCCTCACAACTAATGAACAAAAGAGTTTTTATGATGATCTCAAGTAAAGTAAAGTGAAGTAAGGTAAAGAAAGATGATTTAGCTTGCTTTGGCCATGGTTTATACTTCATGCTTCTTATCATTTATCATGTTTTAGCTTGGCCATTGCATGTCATGATTATGTCTCATTCTAGCATGTTTTAAATGTTTTATGTGCATTGCTATCATACTTGGTACTTGATTGTACAAATGCATACACTTGCCTACAGTAACTTCTTTGATGTAGGACTTGGCGATTTACCATCCAGTCGTGGCTAGAGCTTAGTAGAATATTGATAGAAGACTTGGTGAGTCCTCATCCATCCGAGGACATAGCCTAGTTGTTCTTATTTTCACGTTATTTCATTTCAGATTTGTAATGGGTTACGTCCCAAATTTTATTTTCTATGTTAGATTTTCTTTGAGACATGAGATATAGACTTCCGCTGTTTCTTTTAAAAGCTTTGATATGAAAATCTCTTTCGAACTTTTCATCTCTATTATCTTGTATGTATGTATGCTAAGTGGCTTGTATGAGGCCTCTTGGGGTCTTGTATGCCATGTCACATCTAGGGGGTACCTTGGGTTGTGATAGGTATTGTTGCTGCAAGAGTTCTACGTCGAAGTACGCGATAGAAAGGGAACAGAAAACCAATTGACTGATCATCTGGCCAGATTAGAAGAAGAAGCCACAAAGAAGTTAGTTGATGGACTAGAAATTAATGATACTTTCCCAAATAAACAGGTATTGGCTGCCTAGCTTGATCTTATCCCTTGGTTTGCAGATTTTGCCAACTATTTGACTAGCAATGTGGTGCCTTCGGACTTGTTGTTCCACCGAAGAAGAAAGTTCATGTCTGATGTGAAGAAGTTCTTCTAGGAAGAGCCTTACTTGTTCCGTATATGTGCTAATGGGATTATTCATCGTTGTTTGCCTGAGGTAGAGATGATGAGTATATTGGAAGCTTGCCATTCATCTCCCGTTTGTGGTCATCATAGTGGCATCCGGACTGCTCACAAGATCTTACAATGTGGGTATTACAGGCCTACAATTCACTAAGATGCCCATGATTTCGCCAAGGCATGTGATCGATACCAAAGGGAAGGAGGTATTCCAAGAAAGCAAGAACTTCCAATGAACCCAATACTAGTCATTGAACTCTTTGATGTGTGGGGCCTTGATTTTATGGGTTTGTTTGTGAGTTTGAATGGCATGAAGTACATACTTGTAGCGGTTGACTATGTGTCCAAATGGGTTGAAGCTATACCACTTTCAAACAATGAAAGTAAAAGCATCACCATGTTTCTGAAACAGAACATCTTCTCCAGGTTTGGTACACCAAGGGCAATAATCAGCGATAGAGGTTCCCTTTTTGCAATAAATTGTCCAAGGCGTTGTTTGAGAAGTATGGCGTTCATCACAACATAGCAACTCCTTATCATCCACAGTCTAGTGGGCAAGTTGAAGTGTCCAATAGAGAAATCAAGCAAATATTGGCAAAGACTGTGAATGCAAACCAAATTGATTGGTCAAGAAAGCTCGATGATGCTCTATGGGCTTACCGAACGGCATTCAAAACTCCCATAGGTATGTCCCCTTACCAACTTGTATTTGGGAAATCATGTCTGTAGAGCTAGAGCATAAGGCCATTTGGGCAATCAAGAAGCTAAATCTTGATTGGGGTGCTGCATCAAGTCAAAGGATAATGGAACTAAACGAGATGGATGAGTTTCGCCTCAAAGCATATGAGAGTTCATCCTTTTACAAGGAGAAGATGAAGAAGTACCATGATCAAAAGTTCGAAAAGTGAAGTTTTGCTCCCGGTGATATGGTACTCCTATTCAACTCAAGGCTGCATTTGTTTCCTTGCAAGCTCAAGTCAAAATGGACGGGACCATTTAGAGTCATCCAAGTATCTTTACATGACGCCGTTGAACTCAAAAACAAGGAAGGAACCAAATTCAAAGTCAATGGCCAGAGGATCAAACTCTATGTAGGCCATTTAGAGGAGGTCAACGAGTTAATTGAGCAATAGAGTCTTGACGAAGTTTGAGTAGTAAAGAAAACGGTGTCGTGACGAGACGTTAAATCAAGCGCTACTTGGGAGGCAACCCAAGCTGTAATATCTAGCCAACTTAGGAATTTTTAGTGATTCTTATGAATTTTATTCTTTCTTCTAGTTTTTAATGTTTTCTTGAGTCTTAGTATTGGCTAGATCAGGGTAGTATAGGGTCCGTGTCCAAAAAGAGTCAATAAAAGCTTAAAGGAAGTCCTAATGTTTGTGATGTGTGCAGGAAAGTAAGAAAAATCTTTGTAGAATTTTAAGTATACAAGTCTATGGGTACTATCTACGGATCGTTAATAAAACGACGAATCGTAAATGGCATCCGTAGACCATGATGACCAAGAGCAGCTGCAGCTTTAAGTCTACGGTTGCACAATACGAACCATATGTCAATCTACGGACCGTAGTCTGCACCCGTAGACCTCAGGTATGTTTTTGTAATTTGGTAAGTATTGAAGAGTACGTACGGATTAAATTGACGACGTATACGACCATCTACGACCCATCAACGAGAAACTGTAGACGGTAGTCAGGGTTTTAAAATGACCTGACCCGTGTTTTCATCCATATAAACCTTCAATTTTCAAACATCCCCCATTTCCCCCTTTCACCCAACCGTTGGAAACACACCCCCATTCCCATTTTTAGTTAAGTTCATCCCTATCCACTCCCCCAGAACATCTTGTCGAATTCCCCCTCCCTCTATATATATTCCTCTTAGTTCCTTGTTTCCCCAGCACCCTCATCTCTTTTCTTCCCTCCCCCAAAATTGCCCCTTCCATCTCAATCATCACTTCGTGGGTCCGGTGTCTTTTTCTTACGTGGTCACTGCATATAGTACTTCTCCCACCTTCACACTCCATTGCAGGTATTAGGTTGTGGTTGGTACTTAAATTTAACATTGAAATTGCATTTGTCTCTGCCTTGGGTAGTATGTTTAAGTAAATTACTGATTGCACTTCGTTTCCAACTACCTATGTAATATTTTTTGTTGAGGGTAATGTTTTATGTATTATGAGTTAACTATGAATTGCTTCTAAATATGCTCTAGACTTAGGGTTTGTTCTAATTTTTAATCATGAATTTAATTGTATAATTCAAGCCTTAGGATTGAAGGAATAACTTGATTATATGTTGTGAGGCATGTTCTAGAGGTGTTTTAACTATTATATTTGTGCTTGGAAGTAAATGTTTGTGTATAATTGACACTGTTTTGGTTGATGACCATGATCTATGGACCGTAGGGCAACCTACGGACCGTAGGTCTCCTCCCGTCAGTCTATTCTGCCCCCTTTAGCCTAAGTTATTTTTGACGATTTGATCTACGGACCGTAAATCCATGGACAAACCATCCTGGCAGGCCGTCACTTAAAATTCAGAAACTTAAAAATTGGACTTCCACATCTATGGTCAGGTCTACGATCCATACATCTATATACGGCCCGTAGGTCCCAAAAATAGTATCAGTAGGATGATTTCTTTTCTTTCTTTTTTACTTTCTTGCTTTGATTTTGAACTAACGCATTACTAATATGTCCTCGCAGGTACCATGCCTCCCAAAATTACTCAGCAATACAAACGGAAAGGTCCTGCTCTAGCCCGACGTCGACTACTTATTGATGAGGCCTCCGAGGATGAACGGAGTGGGTCTGAATATGACCCACTTGTGGGGGCCAGCTCTCCCAAGTCGCCTCAGATGACTCAACAACAGTCCAGAAAGTTGGCCATAGTTCCGGTACCGGAGAGATCAACGTTTGCTGATGATTAGGTCACTTCCCAGTCTGAAGAGGAAGTGCAGCGTTTGAGTAGGGGTGGGGATGACACTCCGCTCAGAGATGCCCCTAGTTCCCAGCCTGCAGCCGAGTTTGAGTCGGCCTCTACCTCAGAGTCAGAGTCTACTTCCGGCTCTACTTCTAGTTCTAAAGCGGGTGATGCAGAACTCGGCGAGGAACACACAATTTGGGTTGCAGGAGAGCCTAATTTATGGTGTGTTGATAGCATGTTTCATATCTACAACGAGGCAATCCGCCAGAATGCCCAGCACAAACACACTCAGTAAATCAAGGAGGAGCGACGCGTACTTACAGGCAGCCTCCACACAATTCCCCAGATACATGATTTGTTCAAGAAATATCGTTGTGAGTGGATGTATGAGAAGCTCAACCGATACATTCCTATTATGGTACGCGAGTTCTACGCGTCTTATGCTGCCACAGTGCTTCAGACTCTGCCCCGGAGGGCAAAGGCATTGGAGCAGCCCTCGCTCCTTTCTACTCTAGTCTGGGACATTCCCGTCGATATATCGGAGGCCACCCTCCACCATTTTATTTACGGCCCATCACATGCTCAGCCCATCAACACGGCTGAGTTTGACTACAGAATGCAGAGGTCCGCAGCCATGCGTAATATGGAGCAACGGGAGTCCTTGCTTAGGAGGGTGGCAGGTTACATAGTGGACCAGGGGGTCGATGCTGAGTGGGTCTGAGACTTCCTTCCGATCAAGAAGGCCACCCTGAATTTTGTCACCAATTTTTGGTGGTCCATTGTTTGTACTACATTTTCCCCCACTATGGCGGACAACCAATTGACATGGGACCATGCGGTTATGGTGGCATGCTTAATGGCTAGGCACGGTATTGATTTTGCTAAGGTGATCATTTCAGAGATTCATGAGAGGGTGTTCCGAAAAATGACGACGCCGCCCTTTCCCTACCTTATATTCGGGTTGTGTCACGAGGCGACTGTCCCAGTTTATTTTGGTGACTCCTATATTGAGGTGTATAAGATCGTGGATATTGGTCTTATCCACGATGAGACCAACCCTATTACCCCACGCAGGGGTATTCAAGTTGAGCTACCGCCCATGGGCGACGCATTGGCCCCCGAGCAGGCTGATGCGGATATTGTTTCGGCTGCTACATAGGAGCCCCAGGGGCCTATTCCCCCATCCAAATCTTTGGCTTCCACCGCCGATACTCCATGTGCCACCACTACTACAGGGCAGCCGTACTTCCCATTGCCAGAGTCAGCCGGTTAGAGGCTCAAATGGAGGCCCTATTATAGCATATCAGGCCTTGAATGTAGAAATCAGTTAAGGAGTCAGAGGCCCGGATAGAGCGGATGGTGGATTCGAAGATACTAATGGTTAATCGGTGCATTGATTCTTTTGAGAATCGGATGATGGAGAGGGCCCAGCCTGGGGCCACGATTGATGTAGCTACTTTCCAGACGAAGTTGGCTAGTCTCCGTGCTGACCTTACAACCTTGGTTGTTGCGGACGTTGAAGTTCAGGCACCTGCTCCGGAGGTTGATGTTGATGACATAGTGCGCACTGCACTTTTTTGTACTGAGAAGCCAGTCACTGAGTCCTCCCGTGGAGCAGGGAAGCGCTTCTGTACTGGTGTGGACGTCGAGACACACTCGGAGAAGGCTAGGCGAGCTTGAAAGAGAGAGGGATGGGAGAAAGAGGCTGCCCGACAGCAGTCCATCTTAGAGGAGCAGATGCGGCAAGAGCGCTTGCGGGAGTTGGCAGCAGGAGCTTCGGGTTAGGGGCTTGCTACTGATGGTGAGCTCCACACCTCTACTGAAGGTGCCCTGCGTGATGATCCCGTGGGATCCAGACTATCGAATCCACCAGTTCTTGATTGATCTCCGGTGCTTAGGCGCCACAGGTTTGTCTCACTCGATGTTTTTAATTTTTCTGTGCATTGAGGGCATTACACGACTTTTTTACGTGGATGTGGGATGAACGTATTGTGAGTTAATGTGAAGTTTGACTAAATTGAACATACAGTCTGTCCTTGGGGTTTTCTTGTATGTATTCTTTTTCCCTAAGGAACTTTTTATTTTCTGGTGAACCAGCATGTTTAGGATTGTAATTGTGTACAAGTAATCTGGAAATAAAGCATGATGGCATTAGCGCATGAAATTGATATCCCTCCAATTTTACAAAGTTTTTGATTTGTTCTATGACTGTGAATTTAATAAGTTAAATGTGTAGGATCTTTATATGACATGATTAGTATCAATGTGACACTATGACTTAAGCTATAGTATTAACCGGATTCATTGATGATTCGATAATTACAACAAGGTGCCATGTGAGTGTGAGGCTATTTGAATATTCGTATGGTATGTGTCAATCTAGAACTTGCCCCTTTGGTCTTGCTAAGGTAATTTGAACTGAACACTAGAAGATAATCGTAGGCCATTGTTGTTACTAAGTCCACTTAAGCCTAAAATGGAATAACCAACTATGTTTAAAATCTTTCCCTTTGGTCCAAATATTTGAGCCTAACGAATACCATTCTTTCTATACACCCAATTTACCTTCCCTGAAAGTATTGTTAAGATTTTTTTTGGCCCTAGCCCCTCTGTGGAAATTGTGCACCTCAACATAGGCCAAAAGCCTAAGTTGAGGGTTGCTACTGCAAAGTTACCTAAATTCCGGCCCTGGTCCTTCCGAAGGATATTGTGTACCTTAGCTCATACTAATTTTTTAAGTTGAGGGTGGCTATTATAAAGGAAAGCAAAAAAATAAGAATATAAATAGAGTTGTGTGTAGAACAAAGGAAGTAGACGGATTAAAAATGATGAAAGTAGTGTGAATCCACAAAAAGAAGTGAAAAGAATCAAAAGTTGTAACCAAAACGAGAAATCAAGTAAAGAAGTCACACTCGAGCTGATAAAAAAATCCTAGGGAAAAGAGTATGAAGCATGAAGATATGAAAAAGTGGTTGAAAAAGATGGTAACGAGGAAAATGAGATGTTAAAAGGGGGCCACACAGTCACTCAATATCAAAATATACCACACCTAACTCCGAGCCTACGTTACAAGCCAATAAAGTCCTATAGTGATTTTAGCTGGAAGGTTTGAAAAGCCAAAGTAAAGAAAATAAGGGCAAGCTTATGGTATTATGCACAAACTGTATTGAATTCATTCTGAGTGTCAGTGAATACTAAGTCCCTAATTAAAAAAGTAAAATTGTGTGGAAAGGGATTTCTTTGTTGTAAGGGCACAAGTTGTGTTATTGAAAAGTTGGCCTCTTGGTAAATTGTTGTATGTGTATGTATATGTGTCTATTGGTATGTCAATGTCATGTATTGATCCGCACAAGTTAGCTTGTTGGGTTTATAACAGAATTGCATATTGTTGAGAATAAACAAAGAGGAGGATGATTTCAAAAAAATGTTGTGTGATTGCTTTAAGTCTAGGTTGCTTATACACATGTGTCGTTTAGAGTATGGTGTCGCTTGAGGACAAGCAAAGATTTTAAGTTGAGGGTGTTGATGTACCGTGAACTTACAGTACTTTTGATGCATTAACCTTAGAGTTTTGCATGTTTCTTAAGTAATTTGTTATTAGATTTGATAGTATTTTTGTGAATGTTCAAGAAATAGGCCTTTTGGAGCTGTTGGGGAGAATTATGTTGCAGCAGTAAGAATTTGGAGATGTACGAGACAATATACGGGCCATCAATGCTTTGACGAGTAGTAAGTTAGAGTCGTAGGTTTAGGTGCCTGAAGATTTGGCTAAGTAGGGAACGACGGACTAGGATAACGAGCCGTAGTTCCTGCTACGAACCATAGATGACCAACTGTAGAAAACTTTAGAGAGGGTCACTTGCAGAACTTCGTTGACGGAAGAGAAGGATGGGCCGTATAAAACTCTACGAGTCGTAGATCATGCCCGTAGAAAGAAGCCCTCAGGAATTTTACTAATTGCTGAATGATGGTGGAACCTACGAGTTGTAGGTCTCCCATCATAGATGACTCTGCCCAGGACGAATTTCCTTAGATTTCCTTTTCCTTGTTTACTTAGGACTTATTTTCTATAAATACCTCACATAAATTTCATTTTTTGGTTGTTGAACTATTTTGGGAATTTTTAGCTTTAACTTTGGGAATTATTTTACAACTTTTTTGGAAATCAATTTTGGAAGTTTGGGATTATAAAGTTTGATTTTACTTTTCAATTCAAAATAGTGGAATTCATCTATCATCATTGTAAGTTCATGATTTATTATTTAAACCCTAATATGAATTGTGAACCCTCAAACATGAGTAGCTAAATCCACAACTAGGGTTGTGGGAACCATGAGTAATTAACAAAAGTAAAACTAATAATGTTGTAATTCTTGAAAGTGTTTATGCACGTATTTGTTAATCTCTTCATTCAGAATGCTTTTTAATGGTGCGCAACATTAGAACTAGCCACATTCCTACTTGCCAGACTAAGGAGGTAACGAATGAGAAAGAGATTATACAATAGAGATTTAGTGTTGATTTAGTCTGCTATCTAATAACCCAAACTAATAAGCTGCGGGTTAATCTGGGTCAAAGGTAAGGGTTAGTAAATCGACACACGTAGACAGGGCAACATGCATAGTGAAATTTCCTATTTGGAGGACCAATCACTTAGGGATACCTAACTTATCGATCATGCATGTTAAACACTAGAAAGAGTTACCATTGTTAGGATTACTGAGTTAAGAGCTTGTGGGGAACACATATGCCCTAAAGTCATTCTCATATTGATATCACAAACTACAAAATTCCTGCTATTTGTTTACTTGTTTTGTCACACATCAAGCAATTATAATTTTAGTATTTCCACCCCCCCCCTTTTTTTAGAGATAATTCAACTAAACGTACAACTAACTGTAAATTAGCCTAAGTCTAAAGCATATTTCTCGTGGGATCGACCCTAACCTTTGTCAGGTTCTTTATTTGACAGCGACCGCTTATACTTCTTTAAGGAGGTGTAATTTGGGCGTATCAGGGCCCTACCCAGCAAGACAAGTGAGTCAGCTAACACTCCCAGGGGCCCTACCAAGCCAGACAAGTGAGTCAGCTAACACTCCCGGGGGGCCTACCCAGCCAGACAGAGCTATAAGGCGAATCAACTCTATAGAGGATCACAACTCCCAAACTATTGTGGATCAAAGTCCACTACCAACCACATCACAACGAGCTTATCAACCCCAAACCATAGTTGATCAACGTCTACAACCAATCACAACACCACAGAACCTACCTAGAAGCATCCATCCAGGAAGATACCATGCCTCCGATAACGCATCAGCATGGCAGAAAAAGGGGAAAAAAGACAGAAGGATTGCAAGCACTAAAAAGCCAAAACTAAATTCAACTATCAAACCCAAGTCTGCTATGGCGGTCTACAAGGACCTAGTCCATCCGTATCGACGTCGGATGCATACCAAAGTCAACCAGGTGCATGAGTCTAAGTCAACACTAGTCTATCCTAAACTAAGGCCAAAGATATACTACAATATAGTAACAACCAACCAAAAAATTTGCATGCAACAACATATAACCAGCCCAACAAATAGTTCACACAATCACAGATAAGCAACCCCTCTTATAGCATGGTACTAACCCTGAAATAATCGAAAATCAACCCTAAAGCATGGTTTCTTAGAAGAAGAGAAGAGATACTAGCTACCCACCACAGATTCATACAAATCCACATGCAATTACACAATCAGGCTTAATCTAAAGGAAGAGAAGTCGTAGCCTACCTGAAGGCCGACCGCGTGCGCTCCAAATCACTCTGCCAGAGTCTTCCCCTTTCGAACGGCCTCAGATTGCTACCACACTATCAAAAATAGAATCACAACATCAGCATGATTGTTTAGATGTTAAAATCATCAAAATTGGAGACAGACCAATTTCGGAGTGAAAATAAGGAATCATGGGACCCGCTCTGGAATTTCCAGAATTGACTCCGTGAAGAGGTCCTAAACCCTCCCCTGAGCTTGTGCTCCAAAAAGGGACACCCCTCGGGGCTCGGATTAGCTCCATACGACAACAAACCCAAGATGCAAAACTTTACAGAATTAGCTTAAGGTAGCAACTTACGCTTCAAATTCATGGAAATTGAGGACTACCCAACACAATCTGAGCACTAACCCACACAACCAATGATATTCCGAACACCTAGGACTTTGAATCATCGAAAACTGACTTATAACGAAGAAGATATGAATTTTCCAACTTTCCTTCAAATGAAACCCGACCTCCTCTTTTATAACTACCAAGCACCCAAGACCTTCGTGAACGCGGCTTGAGGCCCGCGAACGTGGAGTGACAACAAATACACCACCGCGAACGCATAGAAGAGCACCACAAACATCCGTGAATGCAGAACCGATCCTCGAACGCGGACAAAAAGGCTCCCCAAACCTCCGCGAATGCGGGGCCTTATCCACGAACATGGAGAAGGAAGTCTCACACCTCCGCAAATGCGGAGCAAAGCCCGCGAACGTGGAGAAGAAAGTCCTTCACCTCCGCGAACGCGGTGCCAAATCCGCGAATGTTGAGAAGGAATGGGTATGCAACATCAGGTGTGCACCAGCTGAGTTTTTGGCATTCCCAAAACTCTGATGGGGTGCTCGGGATTCGTCTGGAATCTCGAGCACGCAAACGAGATATGCTACCCCATCAAATTCAATGTTTCAGACTCAATGCCACTGTCGGAATTTCCGTACGAGGTCGTTTAGACAAAAAGTGGATCCCACACCCAAAGCACCATTTTAGTCAACTTCAACCAAGGGCCTCAGAATTAGATTAGAAGCTTCGAAAAGTGTTTGAAGGGTCATTCAAGACAAAACTTGACAATCCGGAAGTAACCGGACTGATCGAATTCTCATCTGGGTGCATTTACCAAGAGTGTTGACCGAAGTCAAACTTGTGCCAAATTTCAAAGGTTAAAGCGCCAACTTGCCCTAAAGTCACATCAGAAGCCTCGAGACTCGAGCCAACCATGCTTCAAGCCTTATTTGGCCACTCCGGACCTGATGGAACCGTCAGAATTCCCTTTTGAGGTGGTTTACCTGATGTTATGACCAAAATCAACTTTTTAAGATCCAAAAGCTCCAAAACAGGAAAGTAAGCATAAAACCCACACAAACGACCAGATGATCGAATAGTCAATTCCAGCAAGTCCTAAATGATTTGGGGTCGCTATAGGAACACTCTAAATGACAGAAAGAAGGCATTAACATGAAAATGACCTGGAGGGTAATTACAACATCCACTACTAAAAGGACTTCCATCCGCGAAAGTAAGAGTCAAGAAGTACCTGAGGGCTCAAATAAGCTTGGGAACTACTCCCGCATCTCTAGCTCGGTCTCCGAGGTATCCTCCTCTACTGGACGATGCCTCCAACAGACCTTAACCACAGGAATGACTCTGGACCTCAGCTACCTCACATCTCTGGCCAAAATAGCAATTAGCGCCTCAATATAAGTCAGGCGATCATCCAACACGATGGCATAATACTAGAGCACATGAGACTCATCTGGAACATACTGGCGCAGCATCGAAACATGGAAGACTAGATGAATAGCTGAGAATGCTGGAGGTAAGGCTAACTCTTAGGCCACATCACCGACTGTCCTTAAGTTCTCAAAAGGCCCAATGTACCTGTGGGTAAGCTTACCCTGCCTCCTAAATCTCATCACGCCCTTCATGGGTGATACTCAAAGGAATACTCTATCACCAATAGCAAACCTCAGTGACCGTCGCCTGCGATCGGTGTAACTCTGCTTTCTACTTTGAGATGTCCTGAGCTGATCCTGAATCATCCTCACATGTGCTAAGGTCTCCTGAAACAAGTGTGTACCACACAGCGTAGGCTCCGTAGACTCAAACCATCCAACAAGAGTGCGACAACGCCTACCATACTAAGCCTCAAACGGGGCCATCTGAATACTAGAGTGGTAGTTGTTGTTGTACGAAAACTCCACCAACGGCAACAACTGGTCCCACTAACCTCTAAAGTCCATAACACAGGCTCGCAACATATCTTCAAGGACCTCTGCGGGTGGAATATTGTGCAAAGGTCTACACGGGTGCCCAACTCTTCCTGAAATACCCTCCAAAAGCTGGAACTGAACAGTCAACCCCAGTCTAAGACGATAGAAATAGGAACACCATAAAGACGGATCACTTCCCGAATAAAAATACGAGCCAATCTCTAAGCACTGAAGGAAGTATGAATAAGAAGGAAGTGTGCTGACTTGGTCAATCGATCCACGATGACCCAAATGCTGTCAACAACTCTAGAAGTTCGAGGCAAACCCACTATGAAATCCATGCTGATACGCTCCCACTTTCACTCAAGAATGGGGAATCTTTGCAACTCACCACGAGGCCTCAAAAGCTCGGCCTTCACCTACTGACAACACAAGCAATGGGACACATAATCTGAGATGTCCCTTCTCATACCGCTCCACCAGCAGTGTGTCCTCAGATCATGATACATCTTAGTTGTGCCCGGATGGATAGAATACCTGGATTCATGGGCCTTGCTAAGGATCAGTAGAATCAGATCTCCAACTCTCAGAACAAACAAACGGTCCGCAAATCTCAAAACCCCATATGAGTCTAATGTAGCCTGCCCGGTATCACCTGCCAATGCTCTATCTTGGAGTGCCACCAAAGACTCATCCTCGAAATAACGGCCACGGATCTGATCTAGCAGAGATGACTGAACTCCCAAATAGGGTAACACCCGACTGGTATCTGAAACATCGAGCATGATCATCTAGTTGCCTAGGGACTGAATGTCCAAAGCCAAAGGTCACTCCAAAACAGAAAGGAAGGCTAGACTACCCATACTCACTGCCTTCCAGCTCAAGGCATCTGCTACCACATTTGCCTTGCCCGGATGATAGAAAATAGAGATGTCATAGTCTTACGAGAGCTCAATCCAATGGTGCTGCCTCGAATTAAGATCCCTCTATTGATTGAAGGCTCTTGTGATCAGTATAGATCTTGCAATGAACTCCATATAGGTAATGCCTCCAGATCTTAAGCGCAAAAACTACTGCTGTCAACTCCAAATCATTAGTGGGGTAGTTGCGCTCATGAAACTTAAGCTGCCTCGATGCATAACCAATAACCCGGCCCTACTGCATCAATACACAACCCAAACCAACGTCGGATGCGTCACAATATACCGTGAATCCCTCACCCTCAATTAGAAGAGTCAATATAGGAGCGGTGGTAACCAATTCCTTAAGCCTCAGAAAGCTCCTCCCACACTCCTTCGACCATACAAAGGGAACATCCTTGCGAGTCAACCGAGTCAGAGGTGCCTCTATAGAAGAGAAGCCCTTAACCAAACGCCTGTAGTACCCTGCCAATCCGACGAAGCTCGGAATCTCAGTCACAGAGGTGGGCCTAGCCCAATCACAGATAACCTCAATCTTCGCCGGATCCACCATAATGTCATCCTTGGACACCACGTGCCCCAAGAATGCTATGGACTCAATCCAAAACTCGCACTTTGAGAACTTTTCATAAAGCCGATGATCTCTCAAAGTCTAGAGCATTATCCTCAAATGTTGCTCATGCTCACCATGGCTCCGTGAGTATACCAAGATATGATCAATGAAGACTATGACGAAGGAGCTTAGATACGGCCTGAATACACGAGTCATCAAGTCCATGAAAGCGGCAGGGACATTAGTCAACCCAAAGGACATCACTAGGAACTCATAATGGCTGTAACCAGTCCTAAATATTGTCTTAGGGATGTCCGTTGCTCTAACCCTCAACTGGTGGTAGCCGGATCTCAAGTCAATCTTAGAAAACACAGCGGCAACCAGAAGCTGGTCAAACAGATCATCAATACAAGGCATGGGGTAACGGTTCCTCACGGTCACCTTATTCAGATGCCTGTAATCAATACACATCTGCATGGTGTCATCCTTCTTCTTCACAAACAGGACTGGGCACCCCAAGGCGATATGCTAGGCCAAATGAATCCCATACCCAAATGATCCTAAACCTGAATAGTAAGCTCCACGAGCTCTACAGAAAAAGGATGAGTACCCGGCTCTAAATCAATGGCAAAATCAATATCTCGCTCTGGGGGTAGGCAAGAAAGGTCGGCTGGAAATACATCAGTAAACTGTCGGACTATAGGCACTGAATCAATGATAGGGTCCTCCCTACTAACATCTCTAACATACGCCAAATAAGCCAAACATCCACTATCCAGTAGCCTCTGAGCCTGAATACAAGAAATCAGCTCAATAGGTGTATGGCTACAAGAACCTTGCCACACCACCGGTGGGATACTAGGCATAGCTAAAGTAACGGTCTTGACATAGCAATCGAAGACCGCTCGGTGAGAGAATAGCCAATCCATGTCAAAAATCAAATCAAATATTACCATACTAAGCACAATAAGATCGGGCCGAGTGAGCTGCTCCCGAATAATCACCACACAGGATCTACAAACCTGATCCACTACTAAGAATCCCCTACCGGGGTCAAAACATGCAAACGTACCACCAAGGGCTCTGGACTCACCCCCAACTAAGGAACACAATAAGAAGACACATATGAATAGGCAGAACTAGGGTCGAATAAAGCTGAAGCGGACTGATGGCATAAGAGAACCGTACCTATTATCACATCATCTGACGCCTCGGCCTCTACTCTGCTTGGAGCTGCATAGAAATGGCCCTGGGCGCCTCTACCTCGTGCATCCACCCTGCCACCTGTCTTGCCTCCCAAGGGACCTCCCCATGCACCCTGATGCTAACCTTCTCCTCTAGCTGGAGGTGCTACTACTGAAACCGGTCTCGCCGCCTCAGGAGCTTGTAAGGTTGGTATGGAGATAGGGCACTCCCAAGACCAATGACCAAGCTCTTCACATGTAAAGCAACCCTAAGAAGACCTACTCACAACTGGAGGCCGACCACCCCGACCTAAGGAACCTGTCTGAAAACCCCTTCGGCCTGGCTCAGACCGGCACTATAACCACCCTGACGGTGCTGGTCACCCTCTGATATCTGCAATGATGCTTGAAACGGGCGACTAGGCTGACCTGAGTTGAACCTTTGATTGCCCTGGTCTGGAGTAACTCTAGGCATAGAACAAGGCCCACTAACTGTATCATCCTGCCTGTCCCTCTTGTTGTTGCCCCCGTGGGCCTCGCGATAGAGCTTCTCAAGCGTGCGGGCATGGTCCACAACATCAAGAAAAGAGAAGCCCGCTGAAACCATTGACCGCGACTCAATACGCAGCTGCAACCTCAAGCCTCTTATAAAGCATCGGATCCTCTCTTCCTCCGTGGTTAAGATCATAGTGGCATGACGGGATAAATCATGAAATCTAGCCTCGCACTCAAATACCGTCATAGAGCCCTACTCCAACCTCGAGAACTTATTGAAGCCAATCTCTGACGCTCTGTTGGATAAATCTAGCCAGAAAGGCCTCAATAAACACTATCCACATCACCGAAGGGACCCAACTGGTCTGATCTCCATAAAAGAATGCCACCAATGCTTGGCCGGCCCATCTAACTAATAAGCAATGAAGTCAGCTCCTCTCGACTCCACTAATCCTAGAGCCTGCTGTCGCTCCCGGTAGGAAGTAATGAACTCATAGGCGTCCTCGCCAACTGCCCCAAAAAACCTTGGCTGGTGCTGGTGGCTGCTAAATTTCTAGGGCCGCTGCTGCAGGCTGACCCTTCTGAAGAATCTCTAGCGCCACTGGGGCTGGATCAGGAACTGGAGCTAGGGCCTGCTGCTACTGCTGAATGCCCCCTATCACAGCTAGAATCTGCGCAAGCATCGCCTGTAGATCAGGGGCGGTAGCTGGTGCGGGTGGTGGCTGGGCTGGTCCCGTTCCCACCGGCTAAGGAGAAATCTGCTCAATCCAAAGCTTTACATCCGGCTTCAGAGTCCTTGCTTTATCCCAGCCTAGTGCCGCAGCATCCCTCGACCTCAGGGCCGACCTCTATTATGCGTGCGGGTCATCCTTCTACAGAATGAAACAAGTCAGATTCCAAGAAATCAATCGAACAACAATACACGAAAATGATGCAAGACATGAAAAACCCCCTTAAGGACATCATGTAGCCTCCTGAAGATAAGTCACGAGTGTCTCCGCGCCCTTCGTAGGACTCTACTAGATTATAGCTCTGTACACGTGAGACCGGCGAACCTGGGGCTCTAATACCAACTTGTCACGACCCGATTCCTCGAGTCATGACGAAGACTACCAACCCACCAGTAGGCAAGCCAACCCTATCCCAGAACTTAACAGTAATGGGATTGAGAGTGGAAACTAATTTCAACTATGTGGAAGCATAAGTAAAGGTACATATAAAGGAAAAGGTGGAAGCGAAAACATCTATATACAACAACAACACCTCCCAGAACCTGGAAGTCACATGTACAGAGCTAATACAAAATGAGTACAAGACCCAAAAGTGGACAACAGAAGCAAGGCTGTCTCAAAAATGAAATACAAGCTAAAATATACAAATAGAAAGAGGCAGGTAATCTCAGGACGCCATGTTCTCACCCTCACCTCCGGAACAGACTGCAGTAGGCCCGAACTCACCGCTTATAGCTGGTGCTCAGTCCTGCATCACGAAAATATATGCAGAGTGTAGCATGAGTACCAAACATAAGGTACCCAGTTGGTACCACATGCCGATTGAGCAAGAAAGGTAAAATCAGACAGAAAAGAAAGAATCTACAATCACAGAGGTCAAGCGAAAATGAAAAGAAGCACACGAGCACACCAAAAGTAAAACCACATATAGCTAAACTAAACCTAACTGGACCCCCATAAGCCTGACAGGTACACAATAGAGCTAGATCTACAGAACCAAAGGAGACCAACTTCGAACCGAAACAACCAGTCACCTACAACCCTGTCCACAAATCTGACTTCCAAATCAACTCACCTAGCTCGCTAGTAACTCCGGGGGCCTAACCCAGCCAGACGAGTGCTGCGGGTGGAGGGGTACGATGACCCCTCCAAGATCTTAATAACCAATCGCCTGATTAGTTAACACTCTGGGGGCCCTGCCCAAGCCAACAAATGAGCCATCTAACAATTCGGGGCCCTGTCCTAGCAAGACGAGTACGCAGTACATTCCAACTCTAAAGAGAACCTTAGCCAACCTAAGTGCAATTGTCTAGCCAGTTAACACTCCGCCCAGCCAGACAAGTGAGTCAGCTAACACTCTCGGGGGCCCTACCTAGCCAGACAGAGCTTATAAGGTGAATCTACTCCGTAGAGGATCTCAACTCCCAAACTATTGTGGATCGACGTCCACTACCAACCACATCACAACGAGCATATCAACCCCAAGCCGTAGTGAATCAACGTCCACAACCTTTCACAACACCACAGAACCGACCTCGAAGCATCCAACCAGGAAGATAGCACACCTCCGATAATGTATCAGCATCGCCGAAAAAGGGGAGAAAAGACAGAAGGATCGCAAGCACTACAAAGCAAAAACTAAATTCAACTATCAGACCCAAGTCTGCTATGTCAGTCTACAAGGACCTAGTCCATCCGAATCGACTTCGAATACATACCCAAGTCAACCATGTGCATGGGTCTAATTCAACACTAGTCTATCCTAAACTAAGGCCAAAGATATGCTCCAATACAATAACAACCAACCAGAAAAATCTGCCTGCACCAACATATAAACAGCCCAACAAATAGTTCACAGAATCACAGATAAGCAACCCCTCCGATAACATCGTACTAACCCTGAAATAACTCGAAAATCAACCCTAAAGCATGGTTTCTGAGAAGAAGAGAAGAGATACTAGCTACCAACACCAGATTCACACAAATTCGCATGCAATTACACAATCAGGCTCAATCTAAAGGAAGGGAAGTAGTAGCCTACCTGAAGGCCGAGCGCACGCGCTCCAAATCACTCTACCGGAGTCTTCCCCTTCCGAACGGCCTCGAATTGCTGCCACACTATCACAAATAGAATCACAGCAACAGCATATGCTAAAATCATCAAAATCGGACACACACCAATTTCGGAGTAAAAATCAGGAATCATTGGACCGCTCCAGAATTTCATGAATTGACTCTCTGAAGAGATCCTAAACCCTCCCTCGAACTTGTGCTAAAAAATGGGACACCCCTCGGGGCTCGGATCAGCTCCATACAACAACAAGCCCAAGATGAAAAACTTTACATAATTAGCTTAAGGTAGAAACTTACACTTCAAATTCACAGAAATTGAGGACCTTCCAACACAATCCGAGCACTAACCCACACAGCCAACGACATTCTGAATACATGGGACTTCGAATCACCAAAAAATTTCTTATAATAGAGAAGATATGAATTTTCCAACTTTCCTTCAAATAAAACCCGACCTTCTCTTTCATAACTGCCAGGCACCCAAGACCTCCGCAAACGCGGCTTGAGGCCTGCGAATGCGAAGTGACAACAACTACACCTTCGCGAATGTCATGACCCAATTTCTCGAATCATGATGGCGCCTACCAACCCATCAGTAGGCCAGCCAAAACCCTATCCCAGAACTGAACTGTAATGGGACTAAGGGTGGAAACTAACATCAACTACGTGGAAGCAATAAATACAACACATAAAGAAGGCGGAAGCGAAACCAAACTATATATACAAGACACCTCCCAAAATCTGGAAGTCACAAGTACAGAACTACTAAAAACAGTACAATTCCCAAAAGTGGACCACATAAACAAACTATCTTGAAAGCTAAAGACAAGTCAAAATATAATAACATGAGGAGACATGTAATCTCAGAACGCCATGTGCTCACCCTCGTCTCCCGAACAGACAGCTGCAGGCTCGAACTCAATGCAGATAACTGGTGCTCGGATCTGCATCACGAAAACAAATGCAGAGTGTAGCATGAGTACCAAAACAATAGGTACCAGTAGGCATCAAAGGCAAACTGAGCAAGAAAGGTTAAAACAGGCAGACAAGATAGAATTAACACAAACAGAGGTCAACGGAAAACAGGAACATAGAAAGCGGAAAGCAAGCTATGAACAACTAAGCTAAACCCAGCTGAGCACCCCATATGGTCCGTTGGGCACACTCGTGCGCAACTTTAAATAAAACACGAATGGACCCCCATAAGCCCGAGAGGTACACAGAAGAGCTATTCTACAGAAACAAAGGAAAACCCACTCCAGAAGCCTCAACACCCATGGGTCTCGGACCCAAAATGATAACACCTGGGCCCTACCCAATCATCAATCACGAGCTGGAAACACTCACAAGCCTCGAGCGTGGACAATACCAGGGCCTAGCCCAATCGTCAGTCTTGAGCTAGAAATACCGGACTCTAATCGGGTGACGTCAGCCTTGAACCGAAAATCACACCTCTCGCTCACAGCCTAGCGCTGGAAATACTGGCTCCAACCGGGTAACATCAGCTACGCAGCTGGGACTAGTACCCTACGAGCAACGGCCTCGCGCTGGAAATACCTGGCTGCAATTGTGTAACGTCAGTTGCGGATCGGATGCTAGCAGCCTACCCCCGACAACCAGCGCTGGAAATACCGAATGCTAAACAAGTAACGTCATCTGCGTACTAGAGCTAACAACCTTGAACCGGATAACGCCACAACCAAATAAACCACAGAACGCTAGACAAAAAACCACGCTAATCCAACCTCGCATAATCCAACCGTCAATCAATGCAACAACGCTAAATCATCCAGCAACATCCCAGAAACGTAGAAATAAGAGAGAAATAATCGGAAGGTCCGAAAGCCATAAAAACGCCTAAACTAAGTCTGTTATACCAGTCTACAAGGCCCTAGTCCATCCAAAATGACGTCGGATACATACTCAAGTCAACAGGTGCATAGGACAAAGGAAATAATATCCTAGCCTATTCTAAGGCCGAAAAAAACAAGCAAGCAACACAACGGAAGAAAAAAACACAAACCACGCATGCAACAACAGATGACCACCCAACAGATAATTCACAACACAAATACCAAAAACCCAACCTACAGCATGATACTAGCCCCGAACAGCCCACAAATCAACTCTAAATGAAGAAAAACGGAGAAGGAGAAGAACAATACTAGTTACCCAATCCCAGATTCACACAAGTCGACAAGCATTTACACAATCATGCTCAATCTAGAAAGAAGGGAAGCTGTAACCTACCAGAAAGCCAATCACGCACGCTCCAATTCACTTTGTCGGAGCTTTTCCATTCCGAACGGCCTCAGACTAGTTTAATGCTATCAAAAAAAGAATCACAGCGTCAATACGGTCCTTTAGACACTAAAATCATCAAATACAGACACAGACCAATTTCGGAGTCAAAATTGGGAATGTGGGACCCGCTTCGGATTTTCCAGAATTGACTCCATGAAGAGGTTTGAAATCCTCCCCCGAACCCGTATTCCAAAACGGAACACTAATCGGGGTTCGGATCAGCTCCATGCAAGCAAAACAAGAAACACAAAACTTTACACAATTCGGACCAAGAAAGCAACTTACGCCTCGAAATCATGACAATCGAGGAGTACCCAATGCTAACCAACAAAAACCCACGAAGCCAACGAGCTTCTGAATGCTTGAGACTTTGAATCAACGAAAACCGACAATCGAGAAGGGAGATATGATTTTTTGAAGCTATCATCCAAATGAGCCTCGACCTCCATTATATCACTGCTGAACCCCGCTCTTCTCCGCGAACACGGCCAAAGGTCTTCGAACGCGGAGGGAAACAAACCACAGCTCCGCAAATGCAGCCCCTGGCCCGCAAACGTGGAGAACAAAGACTCCACACTCACACAGACCTCCGTAAACGTGGAGAACAAAGACTCCACACTCACACAGACCTCCACGAACGCGGAGAACTCAAGCGAACACAGAGCATTGGCAGCGAGACCTCCGCGAACGTGGCCTCTGGCTCGCGAACACGGAGTAGACTCCCTCACTCCTCAGCGAGAGCCTATCCTGCGAACGCGGAGCCGATCCTGCGAAAGCGGAGAGATGGGATGTTTGCTTTTTTGACAGATGCATCAGCTAAGTTTTTGCAACTCCAAAACTCCGATGGGGTGCTTGGAATTCGTTCGGAACCCCGTGCACGCAAACGAGATATGCTACCCCCTCGAATTCTACATTCCAGTCTCAATGGCGCAGTCAAAATTTCCTTACGAGGTCGTTTTGACAAAAAGTGGGTCCCACACCTAATGGGCCATTTTAGCCAATTTCTACCAGAGGCCTCGAATTTTGATCGGAAACTCCCGGAAGTTATCGTAGGGTCATTCTAGACCAAACTCAGCATTCTGGAACTAACCATACTGTCAGAATTTCATCCAAGATCGTTTACTAAGAATGTTGACCAAAGTCAATCTTAAGCCAAATTTCGAAGGCTAAAGAGCTAACTGGCCCCAGAATCACACCGGAAGCCCCAGGACTCGGGCAAACCATGCTTCTAGCCTCATTTGGCCGCTCCGGAGCTGATGAAACCGTCATAATTCCCATTTCAGGTCGTTTACCTGAAGTTATGACCCAAATCAACTTTTCAAAGTTCAAAAGCTCCAAAACAGGAAAACAGGCATAAAAACCAAATGAACGACCAGGCAACCAAACAGTCAGTGCCAGCAAGTCACAAATGACTTGGGGTTGCTACAGGAACGCTCTAAACGACAGAAAGCTGGCATTAACATAGAAATGACCTAGAGGGTCATTACAACATCCTCTACTAAAAGGACTTTTGTCCTCGAAAGTAAATGTTAAGAAGTACATGAGGGCTCAAATAAGATAGGGTACTACTCCCACATCTCCCACTGGGTCTCCCAGGTAGCCTCCTCAACTGGATGGTGCCTCTAACGGACCTTAACTACAGGGATGGCTCTCGACCTCAGCTGCCTTACATCTTTGGCCAAAATAGCAACTGGCTCCTCAGTATAGGTCAGGCGATCATCCAACTCAACGGCATCATACTGGAGCACATGAGACTCATCTGGAACATACCTGGGCAGCATCAAAACATGGAAAACTTGATGAATAGCAGACAATGCTTGAAGTAAAGCTAACTCATAAGCCACCTCACCAACTGCCCTCAAAATTTCAAAAGGCCAAATATACCTTGGGCTAAGCTTCCCTCGCCTCGCAAATCTCATCACGCCCTTCATGGGCGACACTCGGAGGAATACTCTATCACCCATAGCAAATCTCAATGGTCGGTGCCTGCGGTCTGCATAACTCCGCTATCTACTCTGAGCCGTCTTGAGCTGATCCTGAATAAACCTCACATGCACGATGGTCTCCTGAAATAGATCTATCCCCCGTGGCCTAGGCTCGGTAGACTCGAACCAACCAACTGGAGTGCGATAATGCCTACCATATAAGGCCTCAAACGGGGCCATCTGAATGCTGGAATGGTAGTTGTTATTGTACGCAAACTTTGCAAAGGGCAGGAAATGGTCCCACTGACCTCAAAAATCTATAACACAGGCCCGCAACATATCCTCAAGAACCTGGATAGTGCGCTCTGATTGGCCATCGGTCTGTGGGTAAAAAGTTATGCTAAGATCCACTCGGGTGCCCAACTCCTCCTGAAACACCCTTCAGAAGCTAGAAGTGAACTGCGGACCCCGATCTGAAATGATGGAAACAGGCACACCATGAAGACGGACCACCTCCCGAATGTAGATACGAGCTAGCCTCTCAGCATGGAAGGATGTATGAACAGGTATGAAGTGTGCTGACTTAGTCAATCGATCCACGATGACCCAAATGCTGTCAACACTTCTAGGAGTCCATGGCAGCCTCACAATGAAGTCCATGGTAATACACTCCCACATCGGCCCTGACTATAGCCAGCACTATGCCCACTCTAACGGTGCTGATCACCCTCTGAAACCTGAAACGCTGCCTGATACGGGCAACTAGACTAGCTCGACTGAAACCTCTGATGAACCCGATCTCAGGTATCCCTCGACCTATGATGGGCCCCACTGAAGCTATCATCTAGCCTAGCCCTCTTGCCATTGCCCCTAGGGCATCGCAACGAAGCTGCTCCGTAGTGCGGGCATGTTCCACCACATCTAGAAAAGATCAACCCGCTAATAGCCTAGACTGCGACTCAATCCTCAACTGCAGCCTCAAACCTTAGATAAAGCATCGAACCTACTCCTCCTCTATAGGCAGAATCATGGTGGCATGACGAGACAACTCCAGAAATCTGGCCTCGTACTCCGATATTGTCATGGAGCCCTGCTTAAACCTCGTGAACTCATCACGAAGTCGATCCCTGACACTCAATGGAATATATCTAGCCAGGAAGGCCTCAGAAAACTCCGTCCACAATATTGTAGGTGACCCAGCTAGCCTGATCTCGATGAAGGAATGCCACCACTGTCTGGCCGGTCCGTCTAACTGATAAGCGATGAAGTCGGTTCCTCTGGACTCCACTAACCCCAACCTCTGCAATCTCTCCCGGCAAGTAGTCAGGAACTCGTGGGCATCCTCCCCCAGCCCTGGAGAACCTCAGCGGTGATAGTTTAAGAGACAACCCGAGCATATTCTACTCTTGTAGAGGCATAACCCTATCCAAAGGGTTTGGCTTAACCACGGCTAGTGCTGGCGGCTGGTGAACTTCAGGAACCGCTAGCGCAGGCTGGCCATGTTGTGCTTGAACCAACTCTGGGACTAGTGCTGGGGCTGGCTGCTACTGCCGCATACCCCCGATAGAAGCTAGGAAGATTCAGGGCAGTAGCTGGTACGGGCAGTGGCTGGGCTGGTCCCGGCTCCACAGGCTGAGGAGAAATCTAATCTACCCGAGTCTCCGACTCCGGCTCTGGAGTCCTCGCTATATCGGGGTCTGGTGTCGTAGTCCCACCTCGACCTCGGGGTCGGCCTCCACTGCGCATGAGAGCCATCATGCAACAGAGTGAAGCAAGTGAGATTTCATAAAACAAATCAGGCACAACGCACGAACAGGAATCAAACAAGAAGACATCCTAAGGACATCATGTAGCCTCCCGAAGATAACTCAAGGACGTCTCCATGCAGATCCTCAACACTCTACTAAATGCTAGTTCTGTACAAGTGACACCGACGAACCTAGGACTCTGATACCAACTTGTCATGACCCGATTTCTCAAATCATGATGGCGCCTACCAACCCATCAGTAGGCCAGCCAAAACTATATCCCGGAACTGAACAGTAATGGGACAGGTCCCAAAAGTGGACCACAGAAACAAACTGTCTCGAAAGAAACAGTCAAGTCAAAATATAATAACAGGAGGAGACAGGTAATCCCTGAACGCCATGTGCTCACCCTCGTCTCCCGAACAGATAGTTGCAGGCTCAAACTCAATGCTAATAACTGGTGCTAGGACCTGCATCACAAAAATAGATGTAGAGTCATGAGTACCAAAACAACAGGTACCAAGTAGGCATCAAAGGCCGACTAAGCAAGAAAGTTAAAAATAGTCAAAGAAGATAGAATCAGCACAAACAGAGGTCAACGGAAAACAGGAACAGAGAAAGCGAAAAGCAAGTTAAGAACAACTAAGCTAAACCCAGCTGAGCCTCCCATAAGACCCGCTGGGCACACTCATGCGCAAGTATATATAAAACCCGAATGGACCCCAAAAATCTCGACAGGTACACAAAAGAGCTATTCTACAGAAACGAAGGAAAAACCACTCCAGAAGCCTCAACACCCTTGGGTACCAGATCCAAAAAGATAACACCTAGGCCCCACCCAATCATCACTCACGAGTTGGAAACACTCATCACCCTCGAGCTGGGACAATACTTAAGCCCAGCCCAATAATCAGTCTTGAGCTGGAAATACCAGACTCTAACAGGGTAATGTCAGCCTCGGACCGAAAATCACACCTCTCGCTCACAGCCTAGTGCTGGAAATACTGGCTCTAATCGGGTAACGTCAGCTGCGCAGCTGGGACTAGTAGTCTACGAGCAACGGCCTCGCACTGGAAATACCTGACTGCAATTGTGTAACGTCAGCTGTGGACCGGATGCTAGCAGCCCACCTAGACAGCCAGCGCTGAAAATACCGGATGCTAACTGGATAACGTCAGCTGCATACTCGAGCTAACAACCTCGAACCGAATAATGCCACAACCAAACAAACCACACAACGCAAGACTAAACACCACGGACCGCCGCCCCCAAGAGGATATCATCTGAAGGCTCCCAGCCTTGCACAATCCAACCATCAATCGATGCAACAACGCTAAATCTTCCGGCAGCATCCCAGAATCGCAAAAATAAGAGAGAAAGATCTGCAAGGTCTAGAATCCTCGAAAACGCCTAAACTGAGGCTCAACTATCAGACCCAAGTCTACTATACCAGTCTACAAGGACCGAGTCCATCCAGAACGACGTCGGATACATACTTAAGTCAACAGGTGCATAGGAATAAGGCAATGCTATCCTAGCCTATTCTAAGGCCGAAAAACACAAGCAATCAACACAACGGAAGCAAATAACTCGAACCCACGCATGTAACAACAGATAACCACCCAACAGATAATTTACAACACAAATACCAATAATCTAAGCCAACAACCCAACCCACAGCATGATACTAGCTCCGAACAGCCCACAAATAACCTCTAAAAGAAGAAAAATGGAGAAAGAGAAGAATAGTATTGGCTACCCAACCCCAAATTCACACAAGTCGACAGGCATTCACACAATCATGCTCAATCTAGAAAGAAGGGAAGTTGTAACCTACCAGAAAGCCGATCACGCTCACTCCAAGTAACTCTGCCAGAGCTTTTCTCTTCCGAACGGCCTCAAAGTGCTGCCACGCTATCAAAAATAGAATCACAAAGTTAATACGGTCGTTTAGACACTAAAATCATCAAATTCAAAGATAGACCAATTTCAGAGTCAAAATCGAGAATGTGGGACCCACTTTGGATTTTCTATAATTACTCCCTGAAGAGGTCTTATGTTCTCCCCCGAACTCGTATTCTAAAAAGGAACACTAATCGGGGCTTGGAACAGCTCCATGCAACCGAAACAAGAAACGCAAAACTTTGCACAATTTAGGACAAGAAAACAACTTACACCTCGAAATCAAGACAATCAAGGAGTACCCAACGCTAACCAACAACACATCACAAAGCCAACGAGATTCTGAATGCCTGGGACTTCGAATCACCGAAAACCGACAATCGAGGAGGGAGATATGATTTTTTGAAGCTATCATCCAAATGAGCCTCGACCTCCATTATTAACTTGCTGAACCCCGCTCTTCTCAACGAACACGGCCAAAGCTCCGCGAACGCAGAGGGAAACAAACCACAGCTCTGCGAACGTGGCCCCAGGCCCGCGAACGCGGAGAACTCATGCGAACGCGAAGCACCGGCACCCAGACCTCTGTGAATGCGGCCTATACTCTCTCACTCCTCCGCGAACATGGAGAGATAGGATGACTGCTTTTTTGACAGCTGCATCAGCTGAGTTTTAGAAACTTCAAAACTTCGACGAGGTGCTCAGAATTCGATCGGAACCCCGTGCACGCAAACGATATATGCTACCCCCTCGAATTCGACGTTCCAGACTCAATGGTGCAGTCAAAATTTCCATACGAGGACATTTTCGACAAAAAGTGGTTCCCACTCCCAATGGGCCACTTTAGCCAATTTCTACAGGAGGGCGCGGATTTTGATCGGAAGTCCCGAAAATTCTCGAAGGTTCATTCTAGACCAAACTCGGCATTCCAAAACTCACCGCACTGTCAAAATTTGCATTTGAACGTTTACTAAGTATGTTGAGCAAAGTCAACCTTGAGCCAAATTTCAAAAGCTAAAGAGATAGCTGGCCCAGAATCACACAGGAAGCCCCGGGACTAGGGTAAACCATACTTCTAGCCTAATTTGGCTGCTTCGGAGCTGATGGAACCGTCAGAATTCCCATTTATGGTCGTTTACCTGAAGTTATGACCAAAATCAATTTTTCAAGGTTCAAAAGCTCCAAAACAGGAAAATAGGCATCAAAACTAAACGAACAACCAGGCGACCGAACAGTCCGTGCCAGCAAGTCATAAATGACTTGGGATCGTAACAAGAATGCTCTAAATGACAGAAAAGAGGCATTAACAAAGAAAGGACCTAGAGGGTCATTACAGCGAAAGCGGCTAAGGGTTCGCAAACATGGAAAAGAGGACCACGGACCTCCGTGAACGCGAAGCCCATCCGTGAACGCGGAGAGAAAGGCTCCCAAGACCTCCCAGACCTCCACGAACTCGGGGCCTTATCCGCGAACGCGGAGAAGGAAATCTCCCACCTGGGGGAATGCGGAGAAGAAAGGCCCACACCTCCACGAACGCGGGGCCAATTTCGCTAATGTAGTGAAGAAATGGGTCTGCACCAGCAGAGTTTTGGGCATTCCCAAAAGTCCGACGGGGTGCTTAGGATTCGTCCAGAACCCCGTGCACGCAAATAAGATACGCTATCCCATCAAATTCGATATTCCAAACTCAATGGCTCAGTCAAAATTCCCATACGAGGTTGTTTCGACAAAAAAGGGTCCCTCACCCAAAGCACCATTTTAGCCAACTTCAACCAAGGGCCTCAGAATTAGATCAGAAGCCTCCGAAAGTGCTCGAAGGGTCATTCTAGACCAAACTCCGTATTTCAGAACTAACTGCATTGACGGAATTCTCATTCAGGACGTTTACCAAGAATATTCACCGAAGTCAAACTTGAGCCAAATTTCAAAGGTTAAAGCACCAACTGGCCTTAAAGTCACACCGAAAGCCTCGGGACTCGGGCCAATCATGCTTCTAGCCTAATTTGGCCACTCCGGAGCTGATGGAACCATCAAAATTCCCTTCTAAAGTCGTTTACCTAAGGTTATGACTGAAATCAACTTTTCAAGGTCCAAAAGATCTAAAATAGGAAACAGGCATAAAACCCAAACGAACAACTAAGCGACAAAACACTCAATGCCAGCAAGTCATAAATGACTTGGGGTTGCTAAAGGAACACTCTAAATGACAAAAACAAGGCATTAACATGAAAATGACATAGAAGGTCATTACAATATTTTAGATTATGAAGTTTATTTTTTGATGAATCAAGTCTCTTATAACTTCGATGTTCTCATATCACAATATATCTTTTATACCATTAAAACATAAAGCTGATAAACAACAAATTTTGTAGATGAAACACAAAAGAAATATCGAGAAGAATGTTAAATTTTAAAGCAATAAAATGATTATTTTCTATTGATATTAAGAATGTCAAATAGTCAATCAAAATTCTAAAAAGAAGGAGAACAGAAGAAAAACAAATAAAAAATACGCTAATCTAAACATAGCTTATAATTTGCTAAATCTTAAAGAGTGACCTCTAAGGCCCTCTTCTTCTCTTCTACGTCATCTGAGGCTTTTGTAGTCGCTAAGGAAACATCAGAGCATTTGTTGAACTCCCGTTCAGCTATCAAGATGTTAGATTTGACATCTTCGACTTCTTTCTTGGAAGCATCTCAGAGAGCTTTTAACTCCTTCACCTTTTTCCTTGCTTCCTTAAGGGATTGACAGGCAGCTGATAATTCTTCAGATTTCTCATTATTTTCATTCAAGACAAGATCAAGGTGTTACTTGGCTTTCAAATATGACTTAGATTTTTTAAGTTCCACGGCCTTATCAGAAAGGGACGATCGCGTTGGTCATAGGAGAAAGCGTGTTTAAAGAAAAACTCCAATAAAGTCTTCAAAAGGGAAATATCCACACCCATGGAATCTACATCTTCAAGAATTAGTTGAACCACATCCTTAAGAGAAGAAGCACGGCCTGCATCAAGGTCAACAAGTTTAGAACAAATCTTAGTCCAAGCTACCTTGACAAAATCCTTTCGAAGTTCTGAGACAACCTTTCTTCCATCAAAAACAGACTTGGATGTTGCTGGTTGGTTGGGGAAATTGAATTCGGCATTCGCTATGGTTCTTTCATGAGAAGTAGAAGTTACCTCTTGTACTGCTAGAGGCATCGAAAAAAATTTCCTTGAATCTAGCCCCTCTACAGGCTCAGTACTATCTTGTGATTTATTTTTCAACATGTTGACATTGCTTGGCTAAGAAAAAGAAGATAATAATTAGTGAATTCATCTAGTACCATGGGATGAAAGAGAAGTTTAAATCATTAGCTCTTTAATAGTTGTCAAATTCCTTGAAGAACTAACATTGTTATTAGTAATCTTCACCGCTTGTAAATCAGTATCTTTTGGCATGTCTGGAGGTTATGGTCTCACTCTCTTCAAACAACAATCGCCCCGGCTGCTACTACTCTCGTCTTGAGATGGTCGCTTTTGAGAAGTCTGATGAGTTTGAGTTAAACAATTTCCTTTTTGAACTTTTTCATAGGGAGGTCCCTTGATCTTGTCTGGAACACCAACTCCACTTTGAAACAATAGATTGGCTCACAATTAAGACCTCTTCGTCATTCTCTTGAAGGGTATCAGTGATCGAACAAACAGCATTCACCAAAAACTGCATATGATTTTCAAAAAGGTTCCCATGCACCTTTTCCCACAAGGACTTATAATTGGAGGAAAAAAATTTCTTCATATTGGATTCACTATGAGGAAATGTTGCTCTTGGCCTAGATTTAGTCAACACAAAAATCATGCAAACCTTAATCCATCTTACAATGAAGCTTCACAAAAATCTTGATCTAATCGACCAGGAACATCTTGAAAAAAGCCAAATTGACGACTGAATCTGTGAGGACTATATGGCTCAATGATAAAGGCATTTCCATCTCTTAAAGTAAGATAGTTTGAGCGAACACTCATAAAGAAATTTGGTTGAAACTCTTTTTCAGTTCCGTCGTCACGATAGTGGCGTTCATGAGGTGTATGAAATAATATTGCATCCCTAGAAATGGTTCTTCCTCCATGTATACGCTTCTTTGCATCCTCTTTTCCAAAATACCTTGCAGCTCCTTCACCAGAAAAGGTAGCCATAAGGGGATAAACTAGTCCACTTGTTAATGGATAATGGGTCTTAAAGTAAAAGGCCAACCAACCATACACATAATGGATTGGAAAACAACTTTGGACCAGATCAAATTGTGAGCATCCAGAAATTATATTTAGACCTTTGAAAATGCTGGCTAAAACTTGAATCACAAGGCTAGCTCGTTGACTACATGCAAAATGATAGGCATTTCTGAAGACACCAAGACAAATAAAGCTGCCCTCCTTAGTAGAAAGAACAAAAATATGCAACCAACAAGACAAAAATGCTACCAAGTATGTTTCGTTTGTCTTATGAATCTTAACTTGTAACTTGTGGAACAAAGCTTCTTCATCAGGAGACCACTTAAAAGATGGATCTAACCTATTGGATTGTGCGATGATTTGAGACGAGCAGATTTTGTTTCCTTTCTTGGCAGGGGATGTCCATACTTTGTTTCTTTCTTACACAAAAATTCTACCCATTTTTCCAGAGAAACATTTGGATTATCATTATTTTCTTCTTATAGCTGATGAAAGGCGTCAAATAGGTGCCCACAAGATTAGGGGAGGAACCTTTTTCCATTTTCAAATATGCTTGTGAGTTCTTCAGCATTCGGCATGACCTCTTAATAGAGACTTCCTGCTATGGGTAGACCACCAATCACGTGTAATTCCCAAAGTGATATGGATAGTTCTCCGACCGAAGTGAGCAATGTGTTTGTTACAGTACACCAAGCTTCGCAAAAGGCTTGCATGATGTTAGTGTTACGATCATAAGTAAAAACCGAACCATACACAGCATTATATATTTTGGCATCCGTCAAAGTCTGGCGAATTCTACTAAGGATATCTTTAGCCCATTCCCAATAACCTAGAATGTAGTAAAACTCTCCATCAAAAGTGAAAGTATCATTCCATCGAGTCTCTCCATTCTTGATTCACCGTCCCAAACATAGTAAAGAACTTGCAGTATTTTTGGTGCGATGATTGGAAGAGCAAAGTACACATGTCGTGGGAGGATAAGTGTTATATTCTATAGTGCAATCATCTAAACCAGGAAGAACCCCTAGAGTTGTCCACGGAGTAGCATACTGACCACCTAATGGCGTACCTACAGGAAATTTGGTCTCCACTTCACTATCCTTATGATCCGATATTATAAGCTATCGCGACTAGGAAGAAGAAGACTTCAAATCTTTGAAGTAAACCATGATTCAAACTGCACAAAAAAGGGATCAAACAAGTGTTTTATTAGAACTTAAGTTAGTCATTCAATAATTAAATTTATCGATCCAAATAATGAATAATTGTTTCTTTGAGCGCGAATTATGCATGGTCTAGGTGATGCATAGTTTTTGTTGCTCATGTAAAGTCTTAGCATCAAGAGATGTAAGGTCTATGGCTCAAGATGATGTGATGCCTTCGGCTTAAATCATGTAATCTTTGCCTTTGACGGTGTAAAGTCTTTGGCTCAGACGACATGATGCCTTCAACTTAAATCATGTAAAGTCAATGTCTTAGATGGTGTAAAGTCTTTGGCTCTGACGACATGATTCCATCATCATAAAACATGTAAAGTCTTTGCCTTAAATGGATTAAAGTCTTTGTCTCAAACGACATGATGTCATCATCTTAAAACATTAAAGTATTTGCCTTACACGGTGTAAAGTCTTTGGCTCGGACAGCATGATGTCATCATCTTAAAACGTGTAAAGTCTTTGTCTTAGAAGGTGTGTAAAGTCTTTGTCTCGAACGACATGATTTCCTCATCTTAAAACATGTAAAGCCTTTGGCTCGGACGACATGATGTCATCATCTTAAAACATGTAAAGTCTTTGCCTTAGACGGTGTAATGTCTTTGGCTCGGACAACATGATGTCATCATCTTAAAACATGTAAAGTCTTTGTCTTAGTTGGTGTAAAGTCTTTGGCTCGGATGACATGATGTCCTCATCTTAAAACATGTAAAGTCTTTAGCTCAGATTATATGATGTCATCAGCTTAAAACATGTGAAGTCCTTCCCGTAGACGGTGTAAAGTCTTTGGCTCGGACAACATAATGCCTTAAGCTCAAATCATAAAAAGCCTTTATCTTAACACGTTGTAAAGTCTTCTCCATGAGCAATGTGAAATCATTGGCTCAAACAATGCAAGACATTTGACTCAAATAATATAAGTTTCATCATACATAAAGTAATTTTTTTTTGGAAAAAGGAGATGATAGATTTTATGAATAAAAGAAAATTGATGAAAGAAGTTCAAGATCAAGAAGAAAGAAGAGAGCTTGTGGATCAAAAGCAGCAAATTCTCAACAGGCTACAAGTACAAGCAATCAAGTTCAAAGTTCAAAGTTCAAGAATAAAGGCAAATATCAAGAAGTTAAAGATCAAGTTACTTGTTCATATTTATTATTAGTCATAGCCATACAAGTGTTCGTGACGAATAATTCAAATCCAAGTTTGTAGACAAAGATTCAAGATCAAGTTATTCAAGTCCTTGACTCTAAATCAAATTAAAGTCCAACATATTTCATATTATTTTGAAGAATAAGAGGATTATAATAGAGATTGTAACGTGCACTACATTTTGAAATCAAATACTACACTTTGTTACTCTAATTTTTCCTGTCTTGATTATTTATTTTTCATGGCTCAAAAATTTGTTGTTTAAAAATACTAACAACAAGAAAAGACAGAAACAGAAAGAAAACCAAAAGTTATGTATAATGGAAACCCTCCCAGAACCTGAAAGTCACGAGTACATAGATATCTAGTAATAACAAATACAATTCCCAAAAGTTGACCACAGCAAGCTGTCCCAAAGGCGAAAGACAAGCTAAAATATTTACAGAAGGAGACAAGCTGGTCCAGGAGGCCAAGTGCTTACCCTCATCTCCGATATCCACAAGATGCAAAAGATGGCACGAATGATGCTGGTAGCTGGTACTAGGACCTGTATCACAAAAAAGATGCAGAGTGCAACATAAGTACCAAAATAAAGTACTCAGTAGGCATCATAGGCTGATTGAGCAAGAAACGTAAAGATAATCTGAAAAGATAGAATCTAGACTCAAATAAAGGTCAAATCGAGAAAGAAAGAAGGCACACGAGTATACAGAAAGTAAATCTAAGTACAATTTAACTAAACCTAATTGGACCCCTATAAGCCCAGAAGGTACACTCTTTGCAAGTTTAAACAAAACCAGAACGGACCCCCGTAAGCTCGACACGTACACAGAATAGCTGAGACTACAAGAATAAGACACTCAAACCCAAGCCCAAAAGAAGTCAATAGGGCCTCGAACCCACGGTGATAGGATCTGGGGCTTGAACCCAAGGAATCAGTCACAAACTTGAAATAATGGCCTCAAATAGTAAAATCTCATCCTCGAATTGGAAATAATGTCCCCGAACTGTAAATAATCACTACAACCAACCAACTCATAACCCAACTAGCAAGAGTGCCAAGGGTGTGTCATTCCCAAGGAGAATTCCAAGTCAAGTCAAGTCACCGTGGGACACCGCCCACCCAAAGGTATCAACAGAAGGCTCCCAGCCTAGTACAACCCAATCTCTAATTGTCACGATAGCATAAACCTCCGGTAATGCCTCAGAACCGCAGAAATAGGTAGAGAGAGGATAGAAGATCTAATGAGCCATTAATTCACCTAAACTAAGGCTCATACTATCAGACTCAAGTTTGCTATTCTAGTTTACAAGGATCTTGTATGTCCAAAATGACGTCAGAGACAAAGCAAGCCACAAGGTTCGAGAGTCTAAGGCAATACTAGGTTATCCTAGGCTAAGACAAACATGCATTAGAAAACAAATAAAACTCAAGTAATTTCACATAGCATGCAAGTCACACAACCAACCCTACTAGCCTGGTGCTACCCTCGATACAGTAGTAATCAACCCTAAATCATGGTTGCTAAGAGGAAAAGCAGAAATAACAAGGTAAATACCCCAAATTCACACTCATCATCATGAATTTAAACATTTATGCTCAATCTAAATAAAAAAGAAGTTGTAGCCTACCAGAAGGCCGACCGCAGGTGCTCGAAATCATAAGACCAAAGCTTTTCCCTTCTGAACGGCCTCTGAATGCTTCCACACTATCAAAAGAGGATCACAGCGTAAATATGGTCGTTTAGAAGCGGAACTAATTTTTAGATTTAAATGGGAATTATGGGACCCGTACCAGAATTTCATGAATTGACTCTGTCAAAAGGTCCTAAACTACGCCTCGAATTTGTGTTCCAAAATTGGACATAATCCGGGGCTTGGAAGCAGCCACAATAAATGCAATAAAAACCCACTTCAAGCAAAAATTAAAGGGAGGGCAGAAGATAAAACAAAAAATTAACCTCAAACGGGGGTTCTTCAATAGATTCTAATCACAAACCCAATTAGCCACGCTCTCAATAATCACACAGGACTTCAAATCACTCAAACCGAAGCTCGAATGAGGGAGAAATCACCTTTTGAAAATAAGAAATGAGGCTGCAAATTCTATATATAAATAGCCAAGATCTAGTCACTGAAAGCCTAATTCTGGTCGCTAAAAGTCTGATTTCTGGTCGATAAAAGTCTGCATCATATATCAGCATTTCAGCTTGTTTCCTTAGACTCTTAATTCTCCAACGAGGTGCTCTGAATTCGTTCGGAACCCCGTGCATGGAAATGAGATATGCAAACCTAACAAATTTGATATTCTTGACTTAGTAGAGCACTCAAAATTTCCATACAAGGTCATCTCGACAAAATGTGGGTTCCACACCAAAATTTCATTTTAAGCCAAAATTCATAAGGGGGCTCAAAATTAGCTCGAAAACCTCGGGATCCAAACAAAGGGTCGTTCTAGACCAAATTCAACCTTGCGGAGCTAACCACGGTGATGGAATTCTCATCGGAGCTCGTTTACTCAGAATGTTGATTAAAGTCAAACTTAGTCCTTAACTTGGAAGTTAAAATGCCTAATTGCACTGACTCACACTAAAAGCTTCAGGAGTCATGCTGACCATGCTACTAGCCTAAAATGACCCTTCTAGAGCTGATTGAATCGTTAGAATCAGATTCTAAGGTTATCTTCTTGAACTTTTTATCAAAACTGACCGTTCAAGGTTTAAAAGATTCAAAACACTAAAACTCACATAGAAACTAAACGAACGACCAGATGATCGAACTGTCAGTCCCAACAAGTCATAATTTACTTGGGGTCACTACGATAAAGCTCTAACTGAATAAAATGAGGCATAAACACTGAAATTACGGGAGGTCATTACAACATCCACTACTAAAAAGGACTTTCCTCCGCGAAAGTAAGAGTCACCCAGTCATTTCTATATCAATCTTTAGTGCATGTTCTTGATCATCCTTTGCTGAATGGCAATGAATTTTTTCGACTCAAATTCATCATCATCCGACGACTTCAGAATCTAAAACTTCTTGTTTTGCTATTACTGACTTTACCTTTGCCATCATACAAATTTTAACAATGGCAATTTCTTAATTTATAGTATGCAATACAAACTTTTTCTTCATTCAATATCAGAAAATGAAAAGACAAGAGTTATAAAATCTAATTTGTATTAATGAAGGGTCTTGAAACCACGATCGTTTTATTTTCATTTTCATCTTTTTAATGTCTTTCTCATTTAGTTACATTTTAAAGTTGATTCAACTTTTAATTCAACACCTTCCCACTTTTAGGATTTAGTATAATATACATAATATAATTTAATATTTAATTTAGTGTTACACCCCAAAAAATTTTAAGTTAAGACCCGAACTATTTTTTATTTACGTATAAGGTCATGTCGGGTGATTCTTAAATTATGCTTAGATGTTAAGGTCAATTCTTTAGAGTGATAATAAATTTGGAGATGAATTAAGGTCAAAAGAAACCCCTAGCACAAAGTTGAGTTGAAAGCTTCCTTACCGATTAAGTTTTTATATAAGATTCTACTTAGTTCAACTTCAACCGATCATATCTTTTAGTTCATAATGAAATAGATGGCTCATGACCTATCAAATTGAAGATACATGATTCCTCTTTTCAACTCCACCAGGTTTGCCTCATTCCGAGTTCGAAGAAAATATTTATGCCCATGTTCGTGAAGTCCTATCAGGCAGTCGATATTTTACTACTGGACCTACGAACAGTGGAAATTTTGACAATGGTAGACCCTTCCTTGAAGGCTTGCTACACACTTTTTTTAGCAATTTTCTGCACACGTTCTGGGATTATTTTGGTTCTTTCCCAAGCTTTTTAAACCTATTCTAAGTCATTTCTAAGTGTTTTAACTAAGTGTATCATTCAACTAACTAGTTTTCATCTCAAAATCATCAATCTAAACATTCAAGTATTTAGATATTCTCTTAAAACTTGTCTAGGGTTCCTCTTCTCCATCAAGAACCATTAAACCTTTAAGTCAAAAATTCAAGATAAAAAGAGAAACTTTGCATCAAAGGTTTTCCCAAGTTCTTCCACTCTAAGATATTCATAAAAAAATTTCTTCTCTCAAGATCATGCCCGAAGATTCTAAGCTCAAAGATTTCCTCCAAGAAAGCTAATGTTCTTCCTCAAGCTCAAAATAAATGATGTCCCCAGCAAAGTTTTCAGTCTAATAGTTTCATAATCAGGTATGTAAAGCTATCATAGTGTTGGACTAGTTCATCCTCACGCCCTACAACTACTTTCAAATAAGAAAAAGAGTAATCTAGGGTAGATTTGAGTATTCTTGAGATGAGTTGATGTTGAATTTTGAGTTCTTGAGTTCTTGATTATTGAATTTCTATTCCTAATTTTTGAATTGTTGTATATTGTGCATTGAGATTTATTGAGTTGATTGTTCATATCTATTTTTCCTCATGAACTCTATCTCTGAGTATTCATTAAGTTCTTATTGGGAATCTTTTAAACAAACATAATAGTTGTAAACTAAGTTCTTAGAAAGAAAAGAGGAATCTTGAAAAAGAGCCTGAAAAATGATTTGAAAAAGAGTATAAGGGAACTAAGAAGTTCTAACCGTGTCAATTTTATTACATTGAGAAAAGAGAAACTTTGATTTCTAAATGAGTTATGAGTTCAGATATATTCCAGAGCAGTTACCTCTTTTAAGAGGATATTTTGAGTAATTACCTCAAAACAGAGAAAGAGTATATTTTATACATTTGAGCATGAGTATATGTTTTGAAAGTAATATTGAGCACCGATATGGAGATGAATTCAGACAACTCAAAAATCTCATAAACTATGTCTGCCAACAACATGGATAAAGGATCGTACTTTTTAGATGAATCCTTATTGCTTAATGGATCCACTTATTGAGAGGTTCTATACCCCGGCATGGTATAGGACAGTTCTGGCAGTGCGGCAAGACGATGTATCATTAGGTACCTCATAGTGATGGTTGTCGGTTAGAGAATCTCCCAAATGGAGTTATGGTATACTTTTGCTATATCACTTATTATGTTAAGTTTCACATATGAGTAAGTATTTTTGTAAAGTTTAAATGATTTCATTCCTTTAATTCTTTACATTCAGTTGAGTTTAAGCAATATCTATTGTAGTCCTTTCATTCAATCATTTCACTTCGGCTATATTAGATACTCGTACACTTAATATAATGATGTAATTCGACCGACTTCTTTTAATGATACAAATACAGGCACTAGGAATACTCAACAAAAGTCCATTGAGATCACTTCATCCGCTCATCAGCTTTTGTGTGAGGCCTCTTTTGTTCTAGAGGACTCCAGTCTTGTGAGTTATTAGTATTAGTTTTTGAGAAGTCATGGGTCTTGTTACGACATTCATCTTTATACATTAGAGCCTTCATAGATAGAAAGTTTTAGAGAGTCTTTCAGTTTCAGAGGTTTTCTTTAAAACTTATATTTAATACTCAGTATATTCAGAGATTTTTGAGATTTAATACATCGCTGATTTAGCATTTCTTTCAGCTTGATGCTTGTGTATGTTTGAGTTAGTTTTTTACTTGTAGTCATCTAGGATGAGAGTTCTTTTGGGGACCAGCAATGGTTCTTGAGTGCCGGCCATGTCTAGGATGTAGGTTCAAGTCGTGATAAACTTGGTATCAGACCATAGAGTTCAAGTGTCATAGTGTGTCTATAAAGCCGTTCAATAAGATCTTCTTTATTATTGTGAGGGCCCCACTTCTACAAATGAGGGACTACAAACATTTAAGAAAAGTTTCCTTTCTTTCATACTCTAAATCGTGTAATAGAACTATGTCACAACGAACTTATTACTACTCGTACGTTTCTCAAATCCATTAGACTACCCCTCATACTCAAGGTCATTGAAATATCAACGCCCAAATTATTATCGATGAGTTACTCTAAAATAAAGTCTTCAAAAAGTCAAGAGACTATATAAGGGCTTGAGAGAAGTCTATGAGTTAGCTTAAGTATTTGGATACGAAAGAATGCACTCTTAATTATATGAATCATGCATTTGAGCTAAAAGCGAGATGTACTCTCATATTTTCTTATTTAAAAAAATGTTTCAGGTGATACCCTCTAAGAGGAGAGTATATTTTAAAATGCTTGGGTAGTATCTTCACCCGAAAGATAGTGTAAGTTGTGATATTATGAGCCAATAGTAGTAGAAGTGCATAGAGTTAGAAGTATGCATTTAGAAGTGTGGTAACCTAACATTGAGGTTAGTTATTGAGTCAAGTATATATTGTAGTCATGTACCTAGTAAGTAATTAATGAAGATTTTTTTCCTGATGTGTAGGTTATGGAGTGATAACTTTGTGTGTATTTCATGATAGAAGGTAGAGGAATAGTTACTAGTTAGGATGAGTTAGAGTGTACTTTAATCAGAAAGAAGTTTATGTTGATGTGTCATTGTGTTAGTGAAGACCAAGTATAGGTATTGAATAGGAAGGTTGAGTATTCATGAGGTGATAGATCCAAGTTAGGGTTACGATTTTGAAGGGAGAATCCTATGGTATTTAGAGAGTTGTAGAACTAATAAGGCAATGTTGTATAGTGAATGGGAAATAGCACTTAAGTTGTGAAAGGGAATGTGATGCTGTAAGTAGACTAAGACAACAAGATTGACTGCTTATCATGAGGTTTTATTGGGCGAGTGTTTCTTAATTTTATCTAGTGGTCATAAGTTAGTATAGTATGTGAGCAATTATATTGATATATGTGTTTAGTACTAGACCCTAAGCTTGAATTTGAGATGAGTGTCGTGATAAAAATTATGGCAATATAAGCTTAATGAAGTTAACTTGAAGATCTGAATCTAGTAGATTTGACATAAGGTAGGTGAGAAGTTAAGGTGTTAATTTGCAACGAATGTGAGTGGTACAAGTGTGGTATTGTGACCCTTAGATGAGATCAATAAAGTGTGGCTAATTTATTAGATTAACAAGGTACTAAGAGGTGTACCCGAGATCGTATGTAGTCCGACGAGGTTCTAATTAAGTTTATGATTTTCTACGAGTGCCTAAATATTATATTTATGTTGTCAATATGGAGTAGGCTAATGTACACATTATTTATTACCCTTAAGAGTTTGGTCGAAGGGATCATATATAGCAGTGATGAGCCTCTTAAATATAGTTCAAGTTTTCTCGAGTTAGGTAGATATGAACTTGCGGTATTAGTAGACTAAGAAGGAGAAGTCCGACTAATAAAAGTTAGACTAAGAGGCTTTATAAGCCAATGTGGGTGACGATTATAGAAAGACTTATATAGAACCAGGAAGACGTTAAGAGAAGCAGCTTAAAAGGAAGTCCTAGATGGAATCTTAGTATTTGCACATGGAGAGTTCTGTACACATGACATTAGCATTTTCCTGAGTATTAGAGTAAATCAAATATAGACTAGTTTAGAAAAAATGGAATAGATCCATAGCTTTAAAGTATCTACTTCAGACCTAAAGGGGAGATGATAAGATGAAAAACCAAGTCAAGTGTTGAGAATCAGATAGTGATGTGTTCATAAAGAGTGAAAGTGACCTATCAATCCATTCATACTCTAGCGTAATCCTCAAAGTTCAGTCTTACAACATCTTGTTGATGCTTCTAATATCATAATTGTGTCCATGACCTATGCTCATACACTTCAGAAATATTCACATCTATGCACACTTCCCAAAATGAGGGGCAAAGAATTTAGCCCATTGATCTCAATCTTATTCTATAAAGTTATAGATATCAGCTTTATGATATGAACCTATTCATATAAGCACTCATGTCTCATAGTATGCTTAGTCTCGTAAATTCATGATTTACTCTCAATGGCTAGCAACATAATGCTATGTCATTATGATCTTTCGCCCTAAAGCTCCTTTAGTGATCCTTTTTAGTTTCGAAAGTGATGTTAATGATAGTAGTTGAGTAATGATAGATAGGAGAGGGTTGATGTTTCTTATTATAGTAGTGATGGTGTGCTTATTCCATCTAAGGTTATAAATTTGAAGGAAGAATGAGATGAAGTTTTAGTAATAGTTAGATGAGGTAGTAAGTCAGTTTCTGATAGTAATGCATGAAATTTCAATTGGTAGAGATGACAAGAGCATGAGAAATTCTTAAAAGGATTGATTATCAGGAGTCCATTGAATGGTTATCGTACTAGGCTTGAATGTGGTGTTGTTAACATGAGAATAAATACATGATGCATTATGTGTTTCTTGATGTGGGCTCGAGGTTGGTTGAATGTGGTTATAAGGAGAAGTATTCTTGGGATGAGTTTCCCTATAGAGGTATAGAACATGAATCTTGTGGTTTTAGATTAGTATTACCGTCTCATGTTTAGCACCTTCTAATTTAGAGATTAGGCTTGAACACAGTGAGAGCAAGCTATTTGACTTAGACGTTGGCAAGTGTAGTCATATACTCTAGGTGGGAGCTATGAGTTGCAACTAATGAAGTGTAGTAATAAGAAAGGATAGCATAGTTGAGAAGTGTTGCTAGGCTTAAAAGCTACCAGTCATATAACTCAAGGCATAGAAGTCAGATTCTTACTTCATGCTCGGATACCCTTGATTCATGTCATCGTCTGTAATCTTGAAATCTTATGTGAGCTTCGTGCCAAGCATACTAGAGTCCAATTTCAAAACTCTCTGAATGAATCACTTCCGCCTATGTTAATAGAAAAGTTCAGAAGTAAAAAAGATTGTAAGAGTAACTCTTTTCCCTTTCATGGTCGATTTAACTGTCATTCAAGGACGGATGATCCCAAGGGGTAGATATTGTTTGTAATGACTCTCTAGGTCATTTTCTTCATTTTAGGGTCTTTTCAGCATTTAGCGCTTTCCTGTAGCGACCTCAAATCATTTATGATTTGCAGGGACTAACATTTCAATCGCTGAGTTGTGCAAGTTTTTGTATTTTGAAGCGTTTGAAACTTGAATGGTTAACTTCAGTCAAAAGTTTGGGAAGACGGCCTCAGAATGCTATTCTGACTGTTTCATCACCAGTGGAAGGGTCAATTTAAGTTAGGGGCATGGATTGTTTGGGCCTCGAGACTTCTTGTGTGAGTTTGTACCATTAGGCATTTTAATATTGAAGTTTAAGCCAAGGGTTGACTTTGGTCAACATTCTCAGGAGACGTGCTCGAATGAGAATTTTGTCTGCGCGGTTAGCTCTAGAATGTCTAGTTTGGTCTAGAACAACCTTTCGTGTTGTTCCCTAGGTTTCTAGTCTCATTTTGAGCCTTCATATGGTTTTTATCTTTAAATGGAACTTGGGAGTAGGACCCACTTTTCCTCGAAACGACCTCGAATGGAAGTTTCGATGGTTCCGTGAGTCCAGAATACTGAATTCGATAGGGTAGCATATTTCATATGCGTGCACGAGGTTCCGAACAAATCTCGGACACCCCACTGAATTATTTGGAGTTGGATAAAACCAGTTGAAGTGCTAATGTCTGGTGCAGGCTTTTAGTGATTAGATATTAGACATTTAACGACCAGAATCAGCTTTTAACAACCGGTTTCGGGTATTTATACCCAGAAATTTCAGCTTTGAACCCTCATTTTCAAATGGTGATTTCTCCCTCATCCGAGCTCCGATTTGAGTGATTCAAAGTCTTGTGTGATTGTTGGGAGCGTGGTTACTTGGGTTTGTGATTAGAACCTATTGAGGAACCTTTGTTCTAGGTGAATTTGAGCATGAAGTTGCTGCCTTTGCTTGGTTTTCTTGTTAAGTTTGCATGTTGCATTTATTGCTATTTTCGGGCCTCAGATTGTGTTCAATTTTGCAACATAAGTTTGATGCTTAGTTTAGGATCTTTTGATGGAGTCAATTTTGAGATTCCTGGTGTGAGTCCCACATTCCCATTTTGACTCAATTTTGGGTCCATTTCTAATAGTAGCAATTTTAGTATCAAAATGTTCGTAATGACATTGTGATTGATAATTTGATAGTTTGGTGGTGTTCGGAAACATTTTGTATGTGGATAGCTCATGTACGGTGGATTCAGAGCGCTCGTGTTCGCTTTAAGGTAGGCTTCGATCTACTTTCTTGATTGAGTTTATTAGATAAGGCCTAGTATAGATTTAATGTAATTTTGGATGGTATTTGCCGGGTATTTAGCTTTCCCCTTGTTGTTCTATCCTCTATTCTGTAGAAGCCATATTGGGCTTAATGTGGGTGTTGAGATCTTTAGTCTAGACCGTGCTTTCGTTTATGGAGTAGATGATCTTGCTTATCCTTGTTAGGATTGATCTATGGTTGCCTTAGACTAGGTTAGACATTAGATGCTTTAGGTTGTGTTTTATCACCAGCTCGTAGTTATAGTTTGCTCCCTTTAGGGCTTTTTATGGGTCATTCTCCTTGAAATGATGCTCGTAACCTTGGTGGCTCGTCAAAGTCGTGGGTTGGTATTAGTTGTGCTCAGTATGGGAGTGGAGCAGAGTGATTGGGGTAGGGCATCATCCCTTAAGTTTGCTCCCCCTTTTATTGATTTGAAATATATTTTTGATCCCTTTGCTTATTGATTAGCAGTGGGCATGTTGTATCCTTATTGAGCTTATGATTATGTTGTTGGGTCTGAGGCCGTGTGCGAGAATCAGTTGGATCCCAGGTTAGTACTTTTGCTTTGATAGTGTGGTTTTATTGGAGATATAATTATTTCATTTTGAGTTCCTTATTTAAATGGTGGTGATGGCATGCATTGCATTGTTTGTTCATTCTCACGGATTTGGTGGTACGATCCTGACCCATGCATTGTCATATTTATTATTTATGATGAGATACTATTTCACTTTGTTTTTATTCTAAACTGGTTTTAATAGGAATCGTACCACTTGGATCACTTGATTTACTGATTTTTAAGATTACGAGGCATGAGGGACATGCTCCTTTTTCTACTTGATATATTAGAGGCCTCTGGGATATGCTCAGTTTTTACTTGACTAGTCAGCGCATCAACGCCCTTTCTTGCATGCTCTTGGTTTTACTTACACTTCGAGGTCACTCTTGCTAGCTGGGCAGCTTACATCATGTGAGTGGACTGGCTGGTTGCGCGGACTTGACACTTGAGATCCTCTTCAGAGTAGACACGCCCCTGGGTTACTCTTTCTAGCAGGGTAGCTTACGCCCCTGGGAGTGAACTGACTGGTTGGGCAACATAGATTGATTTGTCACTCTTGCTATCTGGGGTGGGCGTTGACTGAAGTCCTATGGTCATGGTTTCGGATGGTCATTGATGGTTCTGCTGCTCACCCTTCATTCATATACATTGCCTATCACCAGTATACTTGTTTATTGTTTGTACACTTCTGCTTATGGGGGCCGGTTGGGTAATGTTTTTTGTTTGTACCTTCCAGGCTTATGGGGGTCCTGTTAGGTTACTGTTTGACTATATTCTATTCTCTGATATTTATTTATTGTTACCTGGTAGGTTTTAACTTTAGAATTGTGGTTGTGGGTCCTCCTGGCACTATGTAGTTTACTTGGTATCTTAGTTGCTTGCGATTAGGTTTCTGGCTTGCGATCCATGTGCATTTTTTACTCAACTTTTTACCCTTTGTTTCTTATTTCGATTCTCTATTTCCTATCTACTTTAGTATCTCTTGTTTAGTTACTTATGCTATGCTTTTCTTATTACTTATTGCTTATTCTTGTGTTATCTTTTGAGCTCAGTTTGCCATTGCCTACTGAGTACCATTTTTGGTATTCATACTACACTTCTTCCCCCTACAAATTACAGTTGAGTTATCATCGTTGATTTGGACATTTGCGGAGAAGCTTGGGATTTTGGATTTTAGGGTGAGCTTCTAGCCTCTGGAGCTACCTGTTTCTGTCTATTTTTGCTAGACTTAGTCTTTGTATTGTATTCAGAGACAGCCTACACTAGTCTTGTATTTATGAAAGCCTTGTACTCCTAATTTGGATTAGATGCTTAACTACTAACTAATGCAAGGTCTTAGGATGGTTCCTTTATGGTTTTGTTGATTATCCATTCTCTGCTTTGTTCTAAGCTCCTACTTCTTGTTGTTGGCTTTCACTTGGTAGTCTTTGCTTATGGCTTTGGACTAAAGGTTAGGCTTACCTACTAGTTGGGTATAGTCGATGCCATCATGACCTCAGAAATCGGGTCGTGACAGTTTGGTATTAGAGCTCTAGGTTGACTGGCATCGTGGGTTTGAGAGCAAATGTCTAGTAGAGTCTTGCGGATCGGTGCGGAGAAGTTTGTATCCTAACTTTGGGAGGCTATAGAGAATTCTTAGGAAATTCTATTTTTGACTCTTATCTTGTGTTTTTGCTTCGAGTAACCTATAAAACTGCTTCGTTGGAATCTACTCTCTCCTTGATGGATAGCACTAAGAATTCAATGGATGTGGGTGGAGCATCACCACATTCCATTAGTGTTTCAACATATCATCAGGATAGGAAGCCTCAGTCAGGCATGGACCTTGTGGTCTGAGGCATTCCTCAGCATTCAAAGAATCGTGGGGAAGCCCAGGCTTTGGTAGGGTCTTTAGCTACCTCGATAACCAGTGTTAGGAGGTCTGAGCTCCTCCAAGGGTACCCCTCAAGTAGGTGCGGTTCTTGGTGCAACGGGTGCTCCTCAGAGCAGACTTGGGTTGACTGGTCCCAACAGGGCTCATCTTCTATTTCTGACTATGTGTTGGGATTTCTAGAGTGGGTTGGGCATAACCCTACATTGTTTCTTTCAGATAAGGAGTTAAGTCAGGGGTTGATCAGAGGTTTGGCATTGCAACTCCGGTTAGTATCGGAGCATCTTATATCAGCAGGGTCTACCAATCCCCTAGTTGTGAATCATGTGAGGGTTGTGGAGCAGGCATTCCTTGAGACTTACAAAGACGGTTCTAAGAGGCTTTGTCATCAGTAAAACAGTGATAGAATTCAACTTTGAGGTGAGTATCAATTCAGTGAGGAACATCTTTCTTTTCAATATATCAGGCCTATGGATTTATTATCTCAGGATCCAAGGGTTCTGAGGTAGGTCATTGTGCTGATGGCAAGCAGAGTTTAGCCTAGACTTCTCATGCTAGTAACTCTAGACCTACGGGTGTTGGTTCTCATTTTACTCCAGTTAGGTCTTTGTAGGTAGTTGCTCTCAGTAATGGTTGTTATGGGTGTGGTCAGATAGGATACTATGTTAAATATTGTCGCAAGGCCCCAATGTAGTTGCTAGGGGTGGTTTTGAGTCTTGTAGAGGTAGACAGGGCAGATCACCATGTTTTTCACACTGGGCTTCACGCAATAGAGGTTGCTATGATTGTTGAAAGTTGGTCCACTGGTCCAGAGAGTGCCGAGGTGGGAGTTGATTTTCCATGTATTGCAGATATCTTATAGTCCCAAGGCTGGGGTGGTTGGACTTAGTTGTACCAATGGGGAGCTTTTTCATCAGCCTACATCTTGTTCCTAGCATGGGACCATGATGAGAGGTATCAATCTAGATCATTCTTATGGTTTATAATCTCCTTCGATAAGAGGTTGTGCCTTAGGTGTTGACATTACTACATCAGGTGTTCAGTTGAGGTCGGACACGGTCCGTTCTATGCTTCTGCAGGCCGGTGAAAGGGTGAGGCTTCAAGTATCCCTTCTTTGGATGCGATTTTATGATTTATCCTATTGGTTCTTATTTTGTGTGATCTAGGGTTTTCATGCCCATTCGAGTTTATTTGGCTTATTATCAATTGTTGTCTTGTTGTGGAAGCTTGATTTAAGGATTGTGTATGTGTTTTGCCCCTGTAGTTGATTTCGTTTAGTAGTGGATCGACTACGTTGTGTTGCTTCGATTGGGAGTAGTGGATGGTAACCTCCCGTGCCTTTCACTTGATAGTACTATTTTGGGTTGGACTTGCGATTGCTGCTTTCACTTTTTACCACCTTGTTATGTACTTTTACAATGATGCCGATCCTTGTTAAATAGGTGGTTAGACCAGGTTTGCCTGATTTGACTTTTGTATATTGTAGGGCCTGGTTGGCTTAGTTGTGAGCAGACCCTTTGGAGAAGTTGTTGGGAGATTACTAGTTCTCAAAGTTGTGTGTTGGGTAGTTAGCCTTCTTTAGTTGTAGTAGTACTTTTTTGGTTGCTTTCTCCCTTTTTGTAGTCTTTGCTCAAATACAAAGTTGTGTTTTCACTAGTTTAGTCTTTTGGATTCGTCCGCTTCTTATGGTCTTGGAGGTTAGTTATGGTTAGATGGAAGTTGGAGGTGTGATCCCTTGTTATGCCTGGAATAGCTGTTGTGTTGGTTCTTTATTGATGTGTTGATAGCCCTTGAGGCCGGTGTATGACTTAGAATCGGAATGGTGGTGTTCGTTGGTGATTATAGGCCTTAGCCATATTGGGAAATGGAAAATTGCTACGAAAATTCATCTTCAAATTGGGGTCATGGTAATTCATGTGATTTTTGATTTGGCACTAGTGTAGGATGAGTGGTTTGCTTTTGTGATGCTTGGTAGCTTTTATGGTTTGAGATAGGATTGGTACCCTTGAGCAACTACCCGCTAGTTGACTATGTTTATACACTTCCTGCCAGCTTGGTTTCCCTTAGGATGGGCTGTTTAGCTCATACTTGTGGTGGTAGAGTAGTTTGTGGGCTCGTAGTGTTGGTGTTTCTAAAGTTCCTTTGACTGGAGTAGATCGCTAGAGCGGGGATCAGTGATACCTTGTCGTTCACTGGATGGTCATCCTTTGGATTAGTGTGGTTAGATTTAGAAGGTTGTGTTTCAGATGGGTTTGTTGGTTTTGAGGGCTAAAAATAGATTTTAGGCTTTGCCTTGGCTGACTTCCTCGATTTGGAAATTTTCAATCCTTGATGTTCAGGTGGAGCATGTTATTTCTTACGAGGTTTTTATTGTATGACCTTGTAGGTAAGTTTCAAATGGTGCTGGAGAAGTTCAGGATAGCTAAGGACTGGCAAAATATTCTTGATGGTTTGAAAATGATAAATGTGGAGCATAATGTTAGTTTTTTTATTTGGGAGTTGAGTTGCATCTGCCATGGTCTTGTGTTTGCTCAATTCTGTTATTTTGGTGTGGTGCTTGTCTATTCAGATGAATTTGGTGCTTTCATGGAAGTTTTTGGTTCAGTTGGGTGCGAGTTGGAGACCAAAATAGATTTTGAGGAGTTTTGAAGAAAATTTGAGGATTTTCCTCCTAACCTTAGTTTGGTGATGGCGTTGTTCAATCCGAGAGGGTGTTTGAGGGTCTGGCAGACCATGGAGAATCAGTATCCTCGTATTTTTGTGCCTTTAGGTTGTGTCTATCCTTCTACTTTCATGGGGAAAAGTTCTTTTTGGTAGTGGATGTTGTAGTGACCCTCCAAGTCATTTTCTTTGTTTTCCAATCTTTTCAGCATTTAGAGCTTTCCGTAGCGACCCCAATTAATTTATGACTTTCTGGGACTGACAGTTCAATTGTTGGGTCGTTCATTTTGATTTTGTAAGCGTTTTTGTATTTTGAGCCTTTAAAACTTGAACGGTTGACTTCAGTCAAATTTATGAAGACGGCCTCAAAATGCATTTATGACAGTTTCATCTCTTCTAGGAGGGCCATTTTAGGCTAGGGGCATGGTTGGTTTTGGCCTCGAGACTTCTGGTGTGAGTTGGTGCCATTAGGAGTTTTAATTTTGAAGCTTAAGCCAAGGGTTGACTTTTGTCAACATTCTCGGTAACGTGCTTGGATGAGAATTCTGTCAGCATGGTTAGCTCCAGAATGTTGAGTTATATCTAGAATGACCTTTCGTGCGGTTCCCTAGGCTTTTGATCTCATTTTGAGTGTTCTTGTGGTTTTTAGCTTAAAATGGAACTTGGGCGTGCAACCCACTTTTCCTCGAAATGACCACGGATGGAAGTTTCAATGGTTCAATTGACTCTAAAATGTCGAATTTGATAGGGTAGCATATTTAATTTGCATGCATGGGGTTCTGAACGAATCCCTCACACCCCGCCGAATAATTTGGAGTTGGAGAAAACCAGTTGAAGTGCTGAAATCTGGTGCGGACTTTTAGCGACCACATATTAGACTTTTAGTGACCAGAATCAGCATTTAACGACCAGTTTTTGGTATTTATACCCAGAAATTTTAGCTTTGAACCATCATTTCCAAATGATGATTTTGCCCTCATTAGCACTCCGATTTGAGTGATTCAAAGTCCTATGTGATCATTGGGAGAATGGATATTTGGGTTTGTGATTAGAAGCTATTGAGGAACCTTCGTTTGAGGTTAATATAAGCTCGAACTGCTGCCTTTGCTTGGTTTTCTTGTTAATTGTAACACCTCAGTTTTCGAAAGAGAAAATTTTTCAGTTTTTGGCCAAGAGTCAATTTCTACGGACGCAATCTACGAGTCGTAGACCAGTTGACGGATCGTAAAATGCATCCGTAGAAAGTGGGTAAAATGTTTTGAAAATCAAGTTTCTTAAGTTGAGTCTACGGGCTAACAGGACGGACCGTAGGTCTTTCCACGGACAGTAGAAAGGTCCCGTCGAAGTGTTTCAAGCTTAGTCAAATTTCTGAGGGTCAAGTTGTGTTCTACGGGTTTGACCTACGGACCGTAGAATGGCCTACGGGCCGTAGATCAAAGTCGTAGAAAGTGTCCTGAATTTTGGGTTTCTGATGTTTTCTACGGTCCAACATGACGGTCCGTAGGAACTCTTACGAACTGTAGGTTGGAACCGTAAACTTCATTCGGCAGTTCTTTTCCAGGGGTCTTTATGTCTTTTCCCAATTCTTTTAAGTCTTTTTGATTACGACTTTGCCCCTAAATTGACCCACTATATAAGTCTTTCTTCCCAAATTTTCCTTCATTAATTAAATTCTCAAATTCCCAACTTCCCAACTTCCCAAATAATTCTCTCTCTAGAAAGTTCTCTCAATTCTCAAGGAAGAAGAAGGGCTAGGATCATCCATTGAAGGTCATTGATTTTCTAGCAATTTCTTGTGGGCTGTGTTAAGGTATGTTAGCATTCAGCATTGGAGACCTTTCCTCCATTGGGTCCCTAGTTTTCTTCAAATTTCAAGGTTTAATTCCACAAATTGAATTAGGGTTTTGATCAATTCTTATGGGTCTTCATTTATGATTTCAAATTGTTGATTTTATGATTCTTAGTGCACGATCTAGCGTGATAAAGTAATTTAGTGCACGATCTAGCGTGATTTATATGATTGGAGTAGAATTTGTATGAACCCATGCATGAGCCATGATTCCTAGTTATGAATTCATGATGAAGTATGATCCATGCATTTATGAACTTATGAAATTGATGAATTATCCATGATTCTAGTTTATTGCATGATTCTAAGATGAATTGGCATGTACCCATACTAGATCATGATTTATGAACATGTGAGTAGCTTGCATAAGAGATGCATGTTTCATGAGAATTATGCTTATAATTTCTAGCGTGCATATAGAGGATGGCCTCCATGAGTTGTGAAAAGGTTTTCTTCACAATAAGCCAAGAATATGAATGTGAAAGGTTTTAGCACATAAATTAGGGTTCATATGGTTGTAAGGCTTCCTCACCTATGAATCAATTAGGAGCTATTCTAATGGCGTAAGCTTGGGGCAAGCCCATGGTAGTTTAAACGTCTTGATATGATCTTAGCTTGGATTTGGTAACCCTAGATGTACCTCTTCCTTGGTTAAAATATGAATAAGCTTAATTGACTATTCCTTGGGATTTTACTTAGCACTGAGCGGGCTTTTGGGATGAAGGTTTTTGTTTAGCGTCCGTGGACCTTTAGTAGCAATCCCTAAGTCCCATAACTATGTGCCTCGTAGGTTCTGTCTCAGATAGAGACATAGCTAGTGGATTCACGTAAGCTACAGATTTATGGTCCTTACCTTGGCAAGTAGGACACCCCTTCTAGTGGTGTGGGGTAGACATCACTCCCCTTTTCGGTGTGGGGCAGACACTGGATTCCATGTTATAACTCACATGGTCTACGTTGGTTAAATGTAAAAATCCCATAATAATGAACTAGGGTACTAGAAGTATCTCACGAGACAAGACTTATGATGTGCCTAGCTTGCATTGACCATGTTTATGCATTTAGTTTCTAACCCTATTGTCACATGATTTAGTTGGCCATTGCATATTCATGATGATATCTCACTAGCATGATTTCATATATGAAAGCATCTCATTGGCATGATTTATGTGATTATATGCATTTGCTTCATACATAGTACAATCCACATACTAATGCATACTTGTGCCTACATTCTCTTATAATATAGGGTCAGACAATCATCCTTCGCACTCTCGTGGTTAGTTGTTTTCAAAGTTCGAGCTATCAGCCTTGGTGAGTCCTCATGCTTCGGGGACTAAGAGACTTTATTGCTTTTCTTTACTTTCAGTTTCAGACTTGTATATAATGTGCGGGTTACGTCCCGATCATTCTACTGTATTAGATGGCTTTTGAGACATAGTCAAGACTTCCGCTTGTAAACTCTTTGCTTTTATGAGATTGTCTATTTCTTTTCTTATTTTTTTCTTTACCTTATGTATATGTATGCTAAGTGGCTTGTGTGGGGCCTCTCGGGGTCCTATAAGCCATGTCACACCTAGGGGCACTTTGGGTCGTGACATTAATTATGCATGTTGCTGTTGTGGCTGTTATCAAGTCTCGAATCGTGTTCAATTTTGGAACACAAGTTCGAGACGTAGTTTAGAACCTTTTGATGGTGTCAATTTCAGGATTCCCGGTGTGGGTCCTACATTCCCATTTTGACTCAATTTTGGGTCCATTTCCAATTGTTGTGATTTTAATGTCAAAATGTATGTAATGACGTTGTGATTGATAATTTGATAGTTTGGATGTGTTCAGAGGCGTTTTGGTTTTGGATAGCTCGTGTGTGGTGGATTTAGAGTGCTCATGTTTGGCTTTGAGGTAGGCTTCAGTCTACTTTCTTGGTTGAGCTTCTTAGATAATGCATTGTATTGATTTCATGTAATTTTGGATGGTATTTGTCGGGTATTTAGCTTTCCCTTTTTTGTTCAATCATTTCTTGATTCCGTAGGAGCCTTGGGCTTATTGTGGGTGTTGGGATCCTTAGTTTAGGCTATGGCTTCGCTTGTGGAGTAGATGATCTTGCTTATCCTTATTAGGGTTGATTCGTGGTTACCTTAGACTAGGTTAGACATTAGATGCTTTAGGTTGTGTTTTATCGCCTCGTAGTTATAGTTTGCTCCCTTTAGGGCTTGTTTTGGGTCATTCTCCTGACGATGATGCTTGTGATCGTGGTGGCTCATCATAGTCGTGGGTTGGTCCTAGTTGTGCTCAATCTTTGATGGAGCGGAGTGATATGGGTAAGGTATCATCCCTTGAGTTTGCTCCCTCTTTTATTGATTTGACATCTCTTCTTGATCCATTTGCTTATTGGTTAGTAGTGGACATGTTGTATCCTTATTGAGCTTATGATTATGTTGTTGGGCCTGAGGCCGTATACGAGGATCAGTTGGATCCTACGTTAGTACTCTTCTTTTCTTTGGTAGTGTGGTTTCATTGGCAGTACAATTATTTGATTTTGAGTGCCTTATTTGAATGTTGGTGATGGCATTTATTGCATTGTTTGCTCATTCTCACGGATTTTGTGATACAATCCCAGCCCATGCATTGGCATATTTATCGTTTATGATGAGATACTATTTTGCTCGATATTTATTCTAAACTAGTTTTAATGGGACTTGTACCACCCGGATCACTTGACTTACTGATTTTTGAGATTACAAGGCGTCAGGTACATGCTCCTTTTTCTACTTGAGAAATTAGAGGCATGTGCGATGTTCTCAGCTTTTACTTGACTAGTCGACACGTCAACGCTCTTTCTTGCATGCTTTTTGTTTTACTTACACTCTCTGTTCACTCTTGCTAGTTGGGCGGCTTATGCCCCTAGGAGTGGACTGGCTAGCTAGGCGGTCTTGATACTTGAGATCCTCTTCGGAGTAGACATGCCCCTGGGTCACTCTTGCTAGCAGGGTGGCTTATGCCCCTGGGAGTGGACTCGCTGGCTAGATGGCCTGGATTGATTTTTCACTCTTGCTAGTTGGGCTGGGAGTTGGCTGGAGTCTTATGGTCATGGTTTCGGATTGTCACTGATGATTCTACTTGTTTGTTGTTTGTACCATCCAGTTTATGAGGGCTGGTTGGGTTATGTTTTTTGTTTGTACCTTCCGGGCTTATAGGGGTCCGGTTAGGTTATTGTTTAACTATATTCTGTTCTCTACTATTATTTTATTGTTACCCGGTAGGTATTTACTTAAGAATTGTGGTTGTGGGTCCTCCTAGCACTAGGTAGTTGACATGGTATCTTAGTTGCATGCAATTAGGTTGTTGGTTTGCGATCCAGGTGCGTTCTTGACTCGACTTCTTACCCCTTGTTTCCTATTTCTATTTTCTATTTCTTGTTTACTTTAGTATCTCTTGTTTAGTTTCTTGTGTTATGCTCTCCTTATTAGTTATTGTTTATGCTTGTGTTATCTTTTGAGCTCAGTCTGCCATTGCCTACTGAGTATCCTTTTTGGTACTCATACTACACTTCTGCCTTCTATAGATTGCAGTTGAATCATCACCGTTGATTTGGAGTCACGCGGAGCAGCTTGGGATTTCAGAGATTAGGGTGAGCTCCTGGCATAAAGAGCAACCGGTTTCCGTATGTTTTTGCTAGGCTTAGTTTTTATATTGTATTCAGAGAAAGCCTGTACTTGTCTTGTATTTGTGAAAGGCTTGAACTCCTTATTTTGATTAGATACTCAACTCCTAACTGATGCCAGGTCTTGGGTTGGTTCCTGTATGGTTTGATTTATTATCTTTTCTCTGCTTTGTTATAAGCTATAACTTAATTTTGTTGTCTTCTCCTTGGTAGTCTGTTGCTTATGGCTCTTGACTAAGGGTTATGCTTACCTACTGGTGGGGTGTAGTAGGTGCCATCATGACCTGAGAAATCGGATCGTGACATTGTTACATCCAAAAAATTGTTAAGTTAAGACCTGAACTATTCTTTATTTACATATAAGGTCGTGTCGGCTGGTTCTTAAATTATTCTTAGATATTAAGGTCAATTCTTTACTATAATAATAAATTTGGAGATGAATTAAGGTTAAAAGAAACCCCTAGCACAAAGTTATTATGAAAGCTCCCTTACAGATTAAGATTTGATATAAGATTCTACTTAGGTAAACTTAAAACGACCACATCTCTGAGTAAATAATAAATTATGTGGCCCATGACCTATCAAATTAAAGGTATAACCCTCTTTCTAACGCCACCAAGTTTGCCTCATTTTGAGTTCAAAGTAAAAAAGTTATGTCCGCTTTAACGAAGTCATGTCAGGCAGTCGATGTTCTACAACTGGACCTACGGACGTTGGAAATTTTGATGAATGGTAGACCCTTTCGTGAAGGTTTGCTGCACTTTTTTTTGGCAACTTTCTGCACATGTTCTAAGATTATTTTGGTCCTTTCCCAAGCTTTTTAACCTTATTCTAAGTCGTTTCTAAGTGCTTTTACTTAGTATATCATTCAACCAACTAGTTTTCATCTCAAAATCATCAGTCTAAACATTCAAGTATTTAGAAATTCTCTTAAAATTACCCAGGGCTCCTCTTCTCCATCAACAAACCTAAAACATTCAAGTCAAAAATTCAAGATACAAAGAGAAACTTTCCATCCAAGGTTTTCCCAAGTTCTTCCAGTCTAAGAACTTTATAAGAAAGTTTCTTCTCACAATCTCAAGCCCCAAGATTCTAAGCTCAAAGATTTACTCCAAGAAAGCTAATGTTCTTCCTCAAGCTCAAGATAAATGAAGTTACCACCACATTTTTCAGTATAATAGCTTCATAATGAGGTACGTAAGACAATCATAGTACTGGACTAGTTCATCCTCACGTCTTATATCTACTTTATATCTACTTTCAAATGAAAAAAATAGTAATCTAGGGTTCTATCCTTAGATTTGAGTATTCTTGAGATGAGTTGATTTTGAGTTTTGAGTTCTTGAGTTCCTGATTATTGAATTTTTATTCCTAATTATTGAATTGTTGTTTACTGTGCATTGAGATTTATTGAGTTGATTGTTCATGTCTATTTTTCAGTATGAACCCTATCCTTGAGTATTCATTGAGTTCTTATTGAAAATCTTTTAAACAAACATAATTGTTTTAAAAAGAATTCTAAGAAAGCAAAGACGAATCTTGAGAAAGAGTTTGAAAAATGATTTGAGAAAGAGTATAAGGGAACTAAGAAGTCCCAAATGTATCATTATATTACATTGAGAAAAGAGAAATTTTGATTTCTAAATGAGTTATGAGTTTAGAGATATTTAAGAGTAGTTACCTCTTTTATGAAGATATTTTGAGCAATTACCTCAATATAGAGAAAGAATATATTTTATACATTTGAGCATGAATATATATTTTCGAAGTAGTATCTAGAAGTGATATGGGGATGAGTTCAGACAACACAAAATCCTCATAAATCATGTCTGCCAACATGGGTAAAGGATCATACGTTTTAGATGAATCCTTAGTTGAGAGGTTCTATACCCTTGCACGGTATAAGACAATTCTGCCAATGTGGGCAAGACGATGCATCATCACGTAGCTCAAAGTGATGGTTGTCGGTTAGAGAATCTCCCAAATAGAGTTAAGATGTATTTTCACTTATTATGTTGAGTTTCAGAGATGAGAAAGTATATTTGTAAAGTTTAAATGATTTCATTCCTTTAATTCTTTACATTAAGTTGAGATTATGCTATATCTATTGCAGTCCTTTTATTCAGTTGTTTCACTTTGACTATATTACATACTCGTTCACTCAATGTACTGATGTCATTCAGCCTGCATCTTTTAATGATGCCGATATAGGCACTTAGGATCCTCAACAAAAGTCCATTGAGTTCACTTCATCTGCTCATTAGCTTTTTAGTGAGGCCTCCTGCTTTCGGAGGACTCCACTTTTGTGAGTTATTAGTATTAGTTTTTGAGAAGTCGTGGGTCTTGTCTCGATGCTCATCTTTATTCCGTAGAGACTTCATAGATAGACAGTTTTGGAGGGTCTTTCAGTTTCACAAGTTTTCTTCAAAGCTTATGTTTAATACTCAGTATATTCAGAGAGCTTTGAGATTTAATACAGTGTTGATTAAGCATTTCTTTCAGTTTGATGCTTGTGTATGGTTGATTTAGTTTTCCACTTGTAGTTAGATAGAATAAGGGTTCGCTTGGGGACCAGCAATGGTTCTCCAGTGCCGGATGAGGGAGAAGTCACCTTTTGAAAATAAGAAATGAGACTGCAAATTCACTATATAAATAGCCCAGATTTAGTTGGTAAAAGTCTAATTCTTGTTGCTAAAAGTCTTATTTCTAGTTTCTAAAAGCCAACACCAGATATCAGCACTTTTACTGGTTTGCTTAAACTCCAAATTCAATGACAGAGTGCACAAGATTCATTCAGAACCCGTGAATGCAATCGAGATATGAAACCCTACCAAATTCGATATTTCGGACTCAACAGAGAAGTCAAAATTCCCTTATGAGATCATCTCGGTAAAAAGTGGGTGCCACACACAAACTCCATTTTAAACCAAAATCCACACGGCGGCTCGAAATTAGCCTGGAAGCCTCGAGATCCAAACAAAGGGTCGTTCTAGACCAAATTCAACATTGCAGAGCTAACCGCGCTGATGGAGTTCTCATCCGAGATCATTTACTCAGAATGTTTACTAAAGTCAAACTTAGGCCTTAACTTGTAAGTTAAATTAGCTTATCACACAGACTCACACTAAAAGCCTTGGGAGTTGTGCTGACCATGTATTAGCCTAAAATGACCTTCCAGAACTGATGGAATCATCATAATAGGATTCTGAGGTCATCTTCATGAACATTTGTTCAAAACTGATAGTTTAAGGTTCAAAAGATCAAAAAGACTAAAACTCACACAAAAAAAATGAACAACCAGGTGACTGAACTGTCAGTCTTACTTAGTCATTAATTACTTGGGGTCGCTACTGAAAAGCTCTAAATGATGAACAGGTAACCAAACTGTCAGTCTTAATTACCATAAATGACTTGGGATTGCTATTGGAAAGCTCTAAATGACGAACAGAAGGTATAATAGGTGGATGGATGGATGGATGGATGGATGGATGGATGGATAGATAGATAGATAGATAGATAGATAGATAGATAGACCACAATAATATAAGTACGATAAATAAATTGCTAACGAGGAGTACTTATTAAATCTAGTTTGAACTCTTCAAATAAGTTTTTGATCAAATTCTTTTTCTCCAAAAGTTTGAGACTCTTCACAGCGAACACCATGTTGTAGTTTGTGTAATAGAAAATCATTGAACATCTTGTGAAGTAGAAGTTGTTGCAAAAGTATATTTATGCCAATGAAAATCAGTAAACATTAATTATCTAGATAGTCTTCTTATTTGAAGTTGAGTTATTCCATTCTCTTTGTTGCACAAAATTTTGTTGATCTATCTTATTTGATGAGAAAAAAATATTATAATTACATAATTTCTCACAATCTTCCTTGTTTTAAGAAGTAGAAGATAAAAACATACAAAATTCGTAGTTTAAAAATGTGAGGAAATTCCTCTATTTATAGCCATGAATGATAGTATTAAAAGGTATTTATCATGCCTTATCCGATAAGTCACAATCCTTTAGAAAATTACAACCATTCGAAAATGCCACAACTCATTGAAAAAATTACAATACTTCGGAGAAGTCACTACCCGCCAATGTGAAAGATGTCATCTTTTAATATAATATAGAATAAATAAATGAATAAAATTTAGAAGATATACTAAATTTGGTATTTTAAGTTAAGGTTATTATAGTAATTTAACATTCAAGTAAGGAGTTAATATTGTTAAGGTAGTATAGATATAGATAGATATATGATGATATATGATATATGATTTGGACTCACATTTTTAATCAGAGGATAAAGTTGTGGTCATTAGCTTTTAAAATACATCTAAGGATAATCTTTGTCAAAAAAATTAATACTTCTAAGGATAATTGATGCTTGCATTGCTGCAAACAAGCTACGAGTTAGAAATAGATATTAAAATGTATATGTTAAGAGATGCAGTAAGGCCTCAATTGTTGGCTAAGCTAAACTGCTAATGCCTGAGCATACTGCAGATCTTCTAAGTTGTTGGATTAGAGGACGAGGAATGAAGACTCTAAAGATATGGTGAAAAACAGTACATGCCTACATTTTGTGGAACATTTCGAAGGAAAGAAATGAAAGAAATTTTTAAGACAAGGAATGTACAATACAGAAGATCGAAGAAAAAAATTATTACTTTTTTATGTTTTTGAATTTTGGTGCAAAGAGCAATGTATAGAATATGAAGCCCACTTAGTGGACTTTATAGGACTTCTGTAAGTACTTTCAGCAAGTGTAATTTTTTGTGAAATACAAAGTTACCAATTTTAAAAAAAGAAAATATAAAGACTGTTATGGATCTTTATCATTCAGATCCATTAAGTGACTGTAAAAAAACATTGTTAACGATTAAGATCTGAAAAGATTTAGACCTAAAAGAAAAACGACTTGGTGACTAAGACCTGAAATCTAAATAAGAGTAAAACCTTCATTGACCGCAAACAAATGAGGCCTTACACTTTCTCCTTTTCATTACTAGAAGAGGAAATTGGATGAGCTCTAGTAAAAGAATATTGTGAAGGATCATCGGACTAAAATCACCCGCCGCTCTCAAAGCAACAAGTTATGAAACATAACAATTAGGTCTTTAATCTCTTCACCAATATTCAGTTTGATGGTATTGCAAGAGCTTGAGAGGTTTAGTTCACGAGAAATATAATCTATCTAATTTTTGAGTCCTCAACATCAGTTCTTTAGTTTTACGTGATAAATATTGCCATCTTTGTATCATCTTAACCTTGAAACATAATGATACACTATCCCACACATGAGAAGAAAGAATTTTGTAGCTTCATTCAACAGAGGGGTTACTACCATTGCAATCAACTTGAATTAAGCTGAATATCTCTTGTACCCCTGCCATGAGAGAAAATAAACCACAAGATCTTACTCAATCAGCAAAGAATCAAATAAAAATTTTAGAACATGAAAAAGAATTACACAATAGTTTTTTAATAATAAAAAACAAATGAGAAATCCTCGAGGGTCACTGGCTTACAGTTCAAAACCCATACATAATGAGTCGGACCTCTTTCCTTCTCCACTTAAATAACAGGCATTTGTCTAGAAAAAGGTTTGACCCGTGATATGTGCTTAAGCAACACATCATGGATTATGCTCTTACCGTTAGACCAAAGCCCTGAGATCAGAACTACATAATACCTCAACATGCTACTTTATCTATCAAATGAAAATTGGAGCGCCATCCTGTGGCTTTTAACACCTAACAAGGAAAACTGTTTAAAAGTAATAAAGTTCTAAATAAAACCTCCCACACAAGAAAAATTTAAACACACCTGTAGTTTCGAAATATGTACAGGTTGACCCCATTTCAACATAGATAAATTTCCTGTAACATTTTCATCAAAAAGTTAGCAAATGTCCGTTTGTGAAACATACACAGAAAAATACATCTGAATATATCAGCAATAACAATCCCATTTGCCAACAAAGTCAATAACTTGAATTCATAAGAAAATAACTATAGTAAACACTTTCTACTGTTCATAGTAGCGCTATGAGAACTCCAAAGTTCTACTTTGTTTGTCCTTTACAAGGCCTTGTTACAATTTCTTTGCAACGTCAGTGCAAACAAAGGTTTATTTACCTATTGCATCACACATAACTTTATTCTCGAGTAATTAAGATCTCTTGGCGACTTAAAAAGAATAGAAGAAAATGGCTTTTTTAGATTTATTATGTGTAAAAGTGAAGATCACTCGTAACTTGTAAGAAAAACATAAAACTAAAAAAAATTGTAAATGACCTAAAAAGCCAATTTTACCCTTTTTCTCCATAACAAAGAGGTCACAAATTAGGTAATTCACAAAAGTTTGGTTATGGTTCAAGTAAACAAAACGGAAGTAACATCATACAAAATAGTACTAGTCATATTTCATCGAAGAGTAAAGAAAGCACCATATTTTTAATAGAAAAAGTAAGATACCTAGCTTACTTCTTATAATTGCCCTTCTCAGCTAAAAGCATTATCTATGGCTCAACAATGAAAAATATATATGACTGACTATCAACTTTCTTGATATGCAAAAATGCATGTTAATCAGGTTCTGCTCATAGTATTGTTCAATAATTTACCCCATTGATTTGGAAGCATAACAAATTACATTTTGTGTGGCGAACCCCCTTCCTCCCTCTCAATGTACCATCCTCTGAATGCACAACTTTATTTTCTGCTATCTTATAAAGTTCAAAATCCTAACTTAAAAACTCTCTCCAACTACGTCACTAAAGAAAGCAACAAAATGACTAAGAACTGGAGCACATTACTGAATTTAGTTGAACTATGACACATTTCACATTAGTTTAATTTCTTTACTGGCTTTTAAAAATTTCCAACAAGACTGGTCAACATTCTCTTTTGTTAATTACTAGTCAAATAATTATCTATGGAGCAACTTCATTTAAAGGTTGAGTAATTGGAAACTTGATACTAGGGTCAGAGTAAAGCATCAATTCAGACTATTCAGACTTTACAGGAACAAATCTCCTCGATATTGATGGATTAAACTTGGATGTGATGTGATGTTTGCACTGCTGGTGTCTAGGAATAGGAGCAAGACATTAGCAGTCAATTGAAACCAACAAAGTGACTTTCAAAAAACCCCTTAAAAAGATTCGGAAGTGGTCATCACAGATATGTGTAGTAAACAACAAAACTCTACCACCATAAAAATCTTTCAGCTAATAGAACTTTGTCATTACACTACAGTGACCACAAGGTTACACCAAATAAAACAAAATTCGTTAAACTTTTGTTCTTTTTCAAAAGTTAAGACATCTTCGCCTAATCCATAAGTTTGCCAGATCACTATGAGAAGAAAAAATAACCACTACATAGCGGTTTAGGAGCATCCAATGTAGAATGACATCAGAGATAGTAGGTCTGGTAAATTTGTGAATCACAAACTTCTTGATTTCTAAATCAAGGTATCAACTACCAGCATAAAACCATCAACAAAAACTAAATATATGGCACTCTTTAAAATAGTTCATATTCAAATGATATTTGTCATTTAGATAGTAAAAACTTTAATGGAGAATTTCCTTATGAATCATAGAGTCTGCCATCCATCTTCAACTCGTTCTACTTAGTAGTTCGCCTCACCTCCCAGATTTTGACGTAACCTGATTGAGCTGATGGTGATGTAGTCAATGTTTTCTACTGAGAGAGAGACATGTTAACCTCTACACTGTTTTTCCTGCCAAGAGGCAATATTTCAGGCTATCCTTGTTGAGCCATCCCTGGAGTAGACATCATTGTGCCAATATCTGAAGGCATACCAGTACCCGTTACATTTGGCATATTCAGGTGAATACCTCTCCCACTTGGCAACATTTAAGACCCAAGAAGATTTCCTTGACTCACTACAGGTGTTGTTAGACTACCTACACAAATGCCTCCTTGGATATTACTCAAAAGCTGTCTCGAAGGCATACCAGTACCCGTTCCACTCGGCACATTCCGGTGCATGCCTATCCCACCTTTGCATTATTTGAGACCCGTGAAGATTTCCTTGACTCATTACAAGTGTTGTTAGACTGACTGCACCAATGTCTCCTTGTATATTGCTCAACAGGTCTCCCAAAGGCATACCGATATCCATTCCACTAAGCACATTTTGGTGCATGTTTATCTTGCTTTGCATTATTTGAGACTCATGAAGATTTCCTAGATTCATTTCATATGCTTTTAGACTACCTGCACCAATGCCTCCTTGGATATTACTCAATAATTGTCTCGAAAGCATACTAGTACCCATTACAGTCGACACATTTTGGTGCATGCCTATCCCGCTTTGCATCATTTGAAACCCAAGATGATTTCCTCGACTAATTATAGGTGTTGTTTGACTGCCTACCTGAATGCCTCTTGGGATATAATTCAACAGATTGGACATGCAAGGGTTAGAATTCTCGAACATACTAGGAGCCATCAAAGTTAATGACGCAGGATTGAAGTTTGAGATATCAGATCAGTTCTGGCAATGGAGCAAACCCAGTCATTAATGTGGAACCTAGTTTCCCAGATGTTAATACAGCTAGAGCAGCAGATATAGTAGAAGCCATTCCATTCAATATTTTGACATTTGCAGCGGCACCACCAAATGGACCTAAGGAATGTGCTATCACACTGACAATAGGCTTTGTTTCCTTAATATTATCATTATTTTGAACCATCTCCTCAGAAATAGAAATAGGTGAAACAATATGCAAGCTTGCAACAACTTGAGAAATAGGATGAGCAGTAGGAATATGTGGAGATGCAGGTCCACTAACAGAGGTTACCATGGTGGGCTACTGAAGAAATATGTAATAAGATCATGACTCCCATAATGCTTTATGGAGTTTTAGAACAATCAAAGTTTACAATGCTTTATGGATCTCGTGATCTTATTAGATATTTCTTCAGGTCCCCACCATGGTAGTCTCTATTAGTGGACCTGCATCTCAACATATTCCTACTGTTCATCCTATTTCAAAAGTTGTTGCAAGCTTACAAAGTGGTTCACCTATTTCTATTTATGAGGAGACGGTGTGAAATAAATGAGAATATTAAGGAAACAACGCTATTGTCAGTGTGATAACACATTCCTTAGGTCCATTTGGTTGTGCAGCTGCAAATGTTGAAATATTGAATGGAGTGGCTACTGCTATATCTGTTGTTCTAGTTGTATTAACATCTGGGCAACTAGGTTCCATATCAATGACGGGTTTGCTCCAATTGCAAGAACTGATCAGATATCTCAAAACTTCGGTCCTGCATTATTAACTTTGATGGCTCCTAGTATGTTGGTAATTCTAACCCTTGCATGTCCCAATCGATTAGTAATATCCAAGGACACATTCGTGTAGGCAGTCAAACAACACCTGTAATGAGTCGAAGAAATCTTCTTGGGTCTTGAATGATGCAAATCAGGATAGGCATGCACCAGAGTGTGCCGAGTTGAATAGGTAATGGTATGCCTTCGAGACAACTATTGAGTAATATCCAAAGAGGCATTGGTTCAGGCAGCCTAACAACATATGTAATGAATAGAAATCTTCATGTATCATAAATGATGAAAAGCGGGATAGACATTCACTAGAATGTGCTTAGTGGAATGAATATTGGTATGCCTTTTGGACACCTGTTAAGTTATATCCAAGGAGACATTGGTGCAATCAGTCTAAAAGCAGTTGTAATGAGTCAAGGAGATCTTCACGGGTCTCAAATAATGCAAAGCGGGATAGGCATGCACCGAAATGTGCCGAGTGGAACAGGTACTGGTATGCCTTCGGGACAGCTTCTGAGTAATATCCAAGGAGGCATTGGTGTAGGAAGTCTAACAACACATGTAGTGAGTCAAGGAAATCTTCCTGGGTCTCAAATGATGCCAAGTGTGATAGGCATGCACCAGAATGTGCCAAGTGGAATGATTACTGGTATGCCTTCGGAAATTTGCACAATGATGTCTACTCTAGGGTTGACTCAACAAGGAAAACCTGAATTATTGCCTCTTGGTAAGAATAATAGTGTAGAGGTTAACATATCTCTCTCTCTCTCTCTCAGCAGTAAACATTGGCTACATCACCATTAGTTCAATCAGGTTACGTCAAAATCTTGGAGGTGAGGCCAACTACTAAGTAGAAAGAGTTGAAGATGGGCGGCAGACTCTATGATCCATAAGGAAATCCTCCATTAAAGTCCTTACTCACTAAATGACATATATCATTTGAATATTAACTATTTTAAAGAGGGCCATATATTTAGTTTTTGTTGATGTTTTTATGCTGGTAGGTTATACCTTGATTTAGAAATCAAGAAGTTTGTGATTCATAATTGACTAGCCTTCCTATCTCTGATGTCAATTCTACAATGGCTGGTCCTAAACCGCTATGTAGTGGTTATTGTTTCTTCTCATGATGATCTTGTAAGCTTATGGATTAGGCTAAGATGCCTTAACTTTTGAAAAAGAGCAAAAAATTTATGAATTTTCTGTTATTTGGTGTAACCTTGTGGTCATTGTAGTATAATGACAGTGTCCTATAAGCTAAAATATTTGTATGGCGGTACAGTTTTGTTGTTTACTACATCTATCTATGAAGACCACTTCTTAATCCTTTTAAGGGAATTTCTGAAGTCACTTTGAAGGTTTCAATTGACTGCTAATGTCTTGCTCCTATTCCTAGACACCAACAGTGCGAACATCACATCACATCCAAGTTTCATCCATCAATATTTTACGCTTATTTATTATTGTTCTACTTGTAAATTAGACAAAAGTAAAACTCTTCCTTTTCCTAATTTTGGTAGTCGTGCTACAAAGTGTTTTGATGTCATTCATAGTGATGTTTGGAGAATTTCACCAATTGTTTCTCATGCTCATTTCAAGTACTTTGTGACATTCGTAGATGATTATAGTATGGGTGTATTTTCTTCGATCCAAATCTGAGGTATTTTCCATGTTCAAGATATTTTTGGCTTACATTGAGACTTAATTTTCTACAAGCATCAAATTATTAAGATATGACTCTTGTGGAGAATATATGTCTTATGAATTCAAAAATTTCTTCCTAGCTTGAGAAAGGAATTGTCTCACAACACTCTTGTCCGTATACACCACAGCAAATGGGGTTGCTGAGCGTAAGAATCGTCATCTTTTAGATGTCACTCGTACTTTATTGATTGAGTCCTCTGTCCCATCAAAATACAGGGTGGAAACTTTGTCTACTGCTATCTATTTAATTAGTAGACTACCATTTAAAGTTCTAAATCTTGAGTTTCCATATTATGGTCTTTATCACCAAAATCCTAGCTATGATAATTTTCAAACATTTAGTTGAGTTTGTTTTGTGCATTTGCCTACTTTTCAGCGTAATAAACTTTCTATTCAATCTACTAAATGTGCTTTTATGGGTTATAGTACTTCTTAGAAAGGTTTTATTTACTCTGATACCATGTCAAGATTTTGTTGAATGCCTCTTGAAGTGAGAGTCTTTTTTAATATATAGGGTATACACATTACACATCCCTAAAGATTCATTATTCCTATCCCTTAAGATCAGCTATTCAATCCCTCTAAATCTGCCCCTCTAATCCCTCTATATCTGCTATGATATCCCTCCCAATCCGCTATTCTAGCACAATATTATTCTCTATGATTACTACAACAAATCTCTATAATGACAATACTATATACATTAATATATACAATCATTCTCTATTAATTCATCATGCAAACAAGGGTCGGCTCTTTGCTGAAGCAATAACTTTAGGCCCCCAATTTGGGGGGGGGGGGAGGGGGCTTTTTAGTAATCATTACCTATATATAGGTTTGTAGGAGTAGATATTTATATTTGAAAATATTGACAACTTTTTGGTAGGAAGAAAAAATAAATCCGTTTAACTATTCATAGTGAAAAGTTAATTGGACATCAACGTTTGACCTTTTTCACTTCTTGGAAACGTTAGAAAACTTTCCCTTTTTTCTTTTTTTTTATTTCGCTGATTACACTCATTTTTCTCATTTATTTAATAGTTGAATATTCTTTTAGCTTTTCCATTAGACCTCTTAATATACAAAGTTCATAAAAAAATTACTTTTTCTATTGTTTCAATTGCTCAAAGAAAACGTATCCATTGAGTTCTACATCTTCTTACAAAAAAAGAGAGTAAAAAAATATTATGAGTGTTTGTGTACCATTTCCATTTGTTTTTCTCTCTCAAATTTCATGTTTTGAGACAAGTATTTCAAAGAATCATACAACATATCTTGGAATCTTCTAGTCTTCAAATTTCTTATCAGGTTTCATTATCAATTTTAGAGTTTTATTCTTCAATTTTTATCTTGTATCTGTTCTTTTTGCTATTATATTTTAGATGTCTTATGACTACTTTTTTAAAATTTAAATATGTAACCTAGAAAAATATGAATTCGGTCATTCAAAACTCAAAAAGAAGAGAAAGATTAAAAATCTAATAGAATCTCAAAAGGGAGCTCTTGAAAAATTTCTAAAATATAATTAAAAAATAATTCCAAAAATATTGAAAAATCTAGAAAATAGGAGAAATTGATTATAAGACAATTATTCATAACTTTGCATCTCAAAAATAGTATTGAGCTGCCCCTGCTCCTGATGGCTTAACCACCCAAGCAGAAAACTTAAAAGAAGAGTTCCTCTAACAACATTCCATGCAACTTAAGACTATGTGCACTCATTGAAAGGAAAACAAAACTATATGGTACCATCACTTTAACGTCTGTATCTTCAACATTGAACTATTATAGATGAGTCCCAAATTTAGCAACTCTTTAATTGAAAAGAGGGTGACACAATTAATCCTACAGGAGTTTGAATGGACATGCAAATAGTAATTACTTCAACATATTATCAACAGGTTTTGACCCTAAAAACAAGGGGAAAAGCTCAATGAAAAATTGTACCGCATTATATATTTCTCGTAATTTCGGAACCTTCCTTGGGCATATAACAGAGAGGGAAACAGATCACTGCAAGAAAAGAAAAACATTCATCGGAGGAATATGAGGGAAGCACCATGGTTTCGAAGAGAAAAGGGTTATCAACCTGTACTTGAGGAAATTCTTTTGCAACTGTCTCAGCATCAGCTAGTCGAAGATTGGTATGTGCTTCAGTATTTCCAAGCTGCTCCAGATTCGGCATAGTTACTTGCAGCAACAAGAATGCAATGTCTTTGCCTTTCAACATTTTATTGAGTTTGTTGGCTTCCATTGGTTGAAGTGAATGAAAAATCAGTCAAGTGAAATATATACGTGCAGTATGACGAAGAAACAAATTTGTGTTCTGCAGATAAACGCTATTTGAGCAAAGTAGGAGCAGTTCAGGTTACATCGCACTCCAACATAGACAGAATTTCACTCCAACATAGAGAGAAATTCCATCCACTATATAATCAATTCCTCCTACATTACGATATAGGCTAATAAATAACTTGGGATTGTTAGTATTGGCAACCACAGTGACCAACTCCAAAATGAAAAAAACACATTGGCCTTTTTGTTTCAATATCAAAAGCTTTTGTGACTTGTTGGATTTACCCCCAAACCCACCCCCTATTCATCCTTCCTTCAAACAGTTTCTGTACACTTCTTTTCTTGGATTTTTCTGGTCTTTCTTTTTTTTTAAATGTGTTCCTTTCCCAATTCTCATCTACTAGTTTATACAGAAGAACCTTTAAATAGAAGGTGAAGAGGTTTATTCAGTTTAAGTTTTATTTAAACTAAAAGCGCTTTCTTTTAATAAATCAAATTTCAATGCATTAGTCACAGCATGGCCCCAACGCTTGCGTACAAAAGATCATTTACGTATGCTCATGTATGTACACTACTCTTGATCTCTTGGAAAACCTATTCATCCATCTATAAGATAAAGGGGGCATTTCTTTATGTATTAACCAATTTTTAAAGTCTCTAATATGCTTTAGGGCTTTATAATAGATTCGACCCAAAAAAGAGAAGAGCAAAACAAAAACTCTCAAAAATGAAACCAAAATCAATCTTCACAAAACCAAATCCAAACACTATTCTTTTTTTTTTTATGACCAAAAAAAAAAGACAACTAAATTTACAAGCAAATACCAAAACCAAACCTTTTTCTAAAGCAAACACCACTTGGGAGAACAGATATATTTCAACATAGTGAGAGCAGAGATAAAGCTTTTAACTCTTCATGACCTAATAAAGCACTTGTATATTTTAGCTGGTGGAGATTTATGTGAACCAACTAATGCAACTACTAACATGCTAAACATGTTCATCGAACATGGGGAGGATATACGAGAATCAAAACCAGAATGACCTCTTTCCTTAATGGAAAAGGTTTATGATCTTCAAAATATCAAGTTCACATAACAATACTGAATTATGACATGTTGATTGTTGAGCGACATATGTACACTCTTTTACATCCTCCAATTACTACTTCAATGTACTTCAAACAAAGGCAAATATAATAGCCCATTCAAACTTACTAATCTCGTCTTCTTTTTGCAAGGTAAAGTAACTTTTTAATTCTAGACAATGTATCATAAATGAGTATAACTTATTGTTACCATATGAAGCACAAGTCAAACCATTATATGAACTGGGAAAGGAAAAGAAATCTGGTTTGAATAAAGATGAATTAAACCGATGAAAAAAGTTGAATCTAGGTAATGAGAAGGGAAGTGCCCTTCTTCAGTTTATGTTGGTAGTTCACAAGCATAAGGTAGAAATACTTTTCTGCTAATTTCACTCCTATATTAAATATCATACGATCAATACGACATTCAAATAAACAGAAAGTAGTAAAAACAAACAATAATTTACGAGCTAATTGTCTACACATCTACAAAGTTTTAAGGGAAACTTAAACTTATCCTCACTGTTCTTAACAACAGTAGCATAGTAAAGAACAACTACTACTACACGTCAATCCCTAGTTAGCTAAACTGGTGAATAATGGTACAAAATATACAAAAAAATATAATTGATAATCATATGGACTTCACAGAACTCAAAAGAAAGCACAAAGAGTAAAGCGTGTAATAGAAAATAAAACAGTAAGTGATGCATAAATAATACCAAGAAAAACAAAACTACTGCTCATAATACTATAAATGCTCATTTTCAAAACATCCTAATCAGTAAAACATACCATCATTGCTAAAGAAAGGCCTTCTGCAGCTGCAACATCATCCAAGCAATCCGTTTAGATCTATTTCAGTTGCCAATGAAATGGAATACGGGGGACTCTCCGTCTAAGTGGTTAATCCGACGAGTCAATTCTCAATGCGATGCTGCTATCCGTTCGACTATCCCAGTAAGTGATGCTATGCCCTTCCCTTGTTCAAGAGAAAGCGAGGACTTTCTTTTAGCTACCGGCCCAAACAAAAGAGATTAGCCTCTTGATCGATCGATTGATTGGATCGAAGTACGAAGGGGTTCATTGAAGTCTGAGATCAGGAATTAGGTGTAGCTATATCATAAGCTCATGTTTCTACGATCTTAATCTGTATTTACTTGAATGATGCTATAAATCAAAACCACACCTGATAAAGGTAGAGCTAATAGCCACTGGAAAAACAAATATATGTCTCTTGTACAACCACTTCTTTATAACACGCAAGGTGTATAAGAGAACGAAAAAATAACAAAACGAGACATAAAACATCTCAAAACAAGGAAAGAAAGTTATTAAGTTATTGAATACTATAACTTAAGTACAACTGTTATAGAAGGTAACATAACATGCCTAATTATATCTTTTAGGTCTACAAGAATTTCTGGGAGGGGAGAAGAATAAGTTATATGTTCACCATATTTTCTCAGAGAGGGGAGAAGAATAAATCGCTCATGAGATGCGTATGTCACCCTTGTATTCAAGGGTTAAATAGAAAATAATCTTCACGATAAATTAACCAAACCATGCTAGCCAAAACATGTCGAAAATTCGCATCTAAACTAGGAAATGAGTAAAGACATCCAATCTTCTTCATCTAAATAGACAAATTTTTGAAATGTATTTGATACTCAAAAATAGCTCTAACCATACTCCCAATTGACATGGTCAAAGGCTTTTTCAATGTCTAACTTGCACATTAGTCCAGCCACCTCACCTCTGATCCTTGTGTCAACACATTCACTTGCTATAAGGGCTGCATCCATTATCAGTCTCCCCTTGATGAATGTCATTTGGTTCCTGTTTACCAAGTTATTTATCACCCTCTTCATTCTTTCTACCAGAGCCTTGGCCATAATTTTGTACATCCCTGATATCAGGCTGATAGGCCTGAAGTCTTTAAGTTGAGTTGCACCAGCCTTTTTGGGAATGAGGGCCACATAAGTGGAATTTAAGATTCTCTCAAAAACTTGATGTTCATGAAAGTAATGCATAGTCTCCATAATCTCTCCCTTAATCAGATCCCAGAAGGTTAGGTAAAAGAGAATTGGAAAGCCATCAAGTCCAGGGGCCTTGTCGCTAGCACATATTTGATTGATTCCAATGTTTCTTCTTATTCAAAATTTATCTATAGCCATATCTAGTCTTCTTCGGAGATGACTATTGTGTCTTGGATAGTTAAGCCAGGTCTACATTGTTGGGAAAAATACTACAATATTGATATTGGACTGAAATTACAAATTAGTGAATAACTTAATCCAAACACTATATCGTGGCAAGCCACTGCCTTGAAAGCGATTTTAGCCCGACTCCGGTGTAAATCATTGTAGCCGGTCACTCCCCAAGGTTCCACAGTTACTCTCAAATACGTGCACTCGTGGATGAAAGTTTGGAGGTTGCCCAAAACCAATTGCCCAAAAATATTTCAAGAATAAAGTAAGAAGAAAGGAGGAAAAAATATTTCTCTTCTTTTTGTTGGTGTTGTGGTATTTCTTATGTTCACCAAAGCCTCTTCTTATATAGGATTGCAAGAGAAGGAGTTGCAAATAGGAGAGTTAATTTTTTTAGAAACAGATTGTCAAGGTTAATGGCATTAAAGGCCATTACCTCACTTTTAAAAAACTCCCTTTTATTGTGTTTGGAACGGATGTATCTTCTCCTTTGAAATGTATTTTACATTTGTATCTTTGCATTACACTTAGTTAATAAAGTTAGAATAATTAACTCAATAATAGAGTGAACTTAACATCCATTCCTCAGTTTCCTTAAAAAAGCTTTGACAGAAATTTTGGACAACTCCCTTGATAGCTTCTAGATCAGAGGTGGTGTCAAATAGTGTACAACATATTGGTGATTCCTATATAATTAACTTAAGTAGTCGCCACCTAAGTATTTTTTAAAGGTGAATTAGGACATCTAAATATTTAACTAAGTAATGCTAAAATTACCTTCAATTAATGATCTATTTAACTTATGTGATTCTCGGTAAGGGTTCTAGTTATCATATCATCATATATTACTAAAAGTGGGAACAGTAAAAGTTGAAAGTTGAAATACCAAAATAACCCTATAAAGTTGTGCTACTACGATAATACCATTAATATAAATTTATACATACATATACATATTATTTAATAGTAAACTTAAGTTGCATTTTAATTTCAACATTGAATGTTATTTCAGTTATTTTAATTATTGGTTATCACTGAAAGGTAATAAACTGAAAAACTTTTGATTTCCTTCCATTACTAATTTAACTAGATAATGAATCATCTTATTTGTCATCTTAAATTTTTCTCACTAATCAACTTATTATAAATGGAATAATCAACCCCTTCCTGGTTCCTCATTACAAGAAATAATATAGACAAGTTGAAGATTTCTACAAAAGTATGTTCGTTTTATTTGGTTGTTTTCTATGAATGTTCATGAAAATATATATTCCTTTCCATGTATTTTTTAAGCACTATCCAATTTTTCTTTTATTGTGCTTCTTTGTCTTTGCCAAATAATTATAGTGGGTTTAATCTCTATGATGAGAAACCCCAAAAATCATTGCCAAGGATGTTTGTTTCAATATAAGCTTTTAGAGTTTCCCGATGAATCTATATGTTTGTACCTAATAATATCAAAATGTAACTCATTCTACACTTTAACTACCTAACCATTTTTTGTTGTTTGATTTTATAGATTCAGACAATATATAACTATTTGTCATTCAATAAAGAAGTCATTTGAATACTCAAATTGTTCATGAATTTCAGCCTGTATTATTTCACTTTAAATTTTTTGTTATTTATTTCTATCAGTGTTATTTGCAGGACACACGTGCAAAGCACGTCTCCGAGAACTAGTCGTGAATGAAAGGTGTAAGACATCCTTTAAGATTCGTTGAAAAACAAATACCAACCAAGCTTAGGTTAACAAAAAGTAAACTTGATTAAAAATATGGTGTAAGCATAAATGCAACTTAAAAGACATATTATAATTATTTTAGAGAAGTATTATATAACAAAATAATTTAAGCTTCAAATATTACTAAGTAGATAAGCTGTGAATACAAAACTACCTGTAATTGAAATTAATGAAAGCAACAATTTGAACATTTATTGTAAGAAACTATTTTTTTTATTTAGGTTTATAAAAAATGAAGTTGTAAGTTGAAATGTCCTTTTGAGCATTGAATCAAGATTAACTCAAGACATTTTTTTAAAGCCAAATATGGAATAATTTATTTGCTTATCGTAATTAAAGTATTTGACATTCTAATACTTAAACGAGATAGAGTAACATTTTTTAATCAAGTGCTTCTATAAAAATAAATTTGACTTGTTTAAAAATATGCTTGTTTAACTATAGAAGTGTTGTAAAATGAGAGGAAAAATATAATAATACTAAACAAGAAAGAAAGACAATTGGTAATAGAGAGTAGAGAGTAGAAGTTGTATTTAATCTCCTCCAAGATGTGTCTTTCACAAGGGTGAATATTTCCCTTTAATAGGATGTATAAATCATCCGTTAACAAACTTAAAACAAATGCATTAGTAGTTCTTTAATATTTACATTAAATATATACATTACGTTAGGTTGTTGATGAAAAGAAACATCCACAATTAAATGGATTTGTAACACTCCCCCTTGGATGTTTATAGATAATGTGCCTCGTTAAGACCTTACTAGGAAAATCCCAGTGGGAAAAAGCCTAGTGAAGGAAAAAAAGTACACATATGTCTTGTAATACGCCTTGAGTGCTGCCTCATTAAAAACCTTACTAGTAAAACCCAATGGGACAAAACCTTGGTTAAGGGAAAAAGAGTACAACACATATTTTACTCCCCCTGATGAATAATTTATTTGATATCTTGGAGACGACGCATTCCAATTCTATATCTTAGCTTCTCAAATGTTGATGTTGGCAATGCCTTGGTGAATAAATCTGCAAGATTATCACTCGAACGAATATGTTGAACATTTATCTCACCACTTTGTTGAAGATCATGTGTGAAAAAGAACTTAGGTGAAATATATTTTGTTCGGTCTCTTTTGATATATCCTCCCTTTAATTGAGCTATGCAAGCAACATTAGCTTCATACAATATTGTTGGAGTCTTTGTTTGCACAGAAAGACCGCATAATTGCAAAATGTGTTGAGTCATTGATCTCAACCATACACACTCTCGACTTGCTTCATGAATGGTTATTATCTCTGCATGATTTGAAGAAGTAACAACTATTGTTTGCTTTATCGAATGCCATGATATAGCTGTACCCCCATATGTGAATAAATAGCCTGTCTGAGATCGGGCTTTATATGGGTCAGACAAATATCCTGCATCTGCATAATCGATCAATTCTGACTTGGATGCATTAGAATACAACAATCCCATATCAATTGTTCCTTGATAATATCTGAATATATTCTTAACACCTTTCCAATGTCTTCTTGTTGGACATGAACTAAATCTCGCCAATAAACTTACTGCGAAACAAATATCTGGTCGGGTATTATTGGCAAGGTACATTAGCGCTCCAATAGCACTGAGATATGGAGTTTCATCACCAAGAAGCTCTTCATCTTTTTCTTGAGGTCGGAATGGATCTTTATTTATATTGAGAGATCTCACAACCATCGAGGTACTCAATGGGTGTGATTTATCCATGTAAAACCGCTTCAAAACCTTTTTAGTATATGTTGATTGATGGATAAATACTCCATTTTCCAAATGTTCAATTTGAAGGCCAAGACAAAAAAATTTCTTACCAAGATCTTTCATGTCAAATTCTTTCTTCAAACATTCAACAGCTTTTGAAAGCTCTTTAGGAGTTCCAATGATGTTCAAGTCATCAACATAAACAAATATTATTACAAATTCAGATTGTGACCTTCGTATAAAAATACAAGGACAAATAGGGTCATTCTTATACCCTTCCTTTAGCAAATATTCACTAAGACGATTATACCACATTCGCCGTGATTGTTTCAATCCATATAAGGATTTTTGAAGCTTTATTGAACAAGTTTCTTTTGAATTTTTATATGTTTCAGGCACTTTGAGTGCTTCAGGGATTTTCATAAAAATATTGTGGTCTAGTGTGCCATATAAATAGGCTGTGACAACGTCCATTAGATGCATTTCAAGCTTTTCATGAACTGTCATATTTTTCAGATACCTGAAGGTAATTGTATCTACCACAGGAGAATATGTCTCCTCATAATCAATGCCAGGTCTTTGTGAAAATCCCTGTGCCACAAGTCGTGCTTTATATCTTACGACTTTACCATTTTCATTGCATTTTTGCACAAAAATCCATTTGTATCGCACTGGCTTGACACCTTCAGGTGTTTGAACTATTGGTTCGAAAACTTCACGTTTTTCAATTGAAGCCAATTCTGTTTGAATTGCTTCCTCCCATTTTGACCAATCATCTCTCTGTCTACATTCATTGATAGATTTTGGTTTCAAATCCTCATCTTGTTAAATTATTTCAACTGCAATATTATAGGCAAAAATATTATCCACCACAATATTATTTCGATTCCACTTTTTTCTCATCGAGACATAATTTATTGAGATTTCCTCATTCTCATTATTTTTCAGGTACATGGACCTCCTCAGTGGTGTCATCATTTATTATGTCTTGGAGCTCTTCATGAGCAATTGCCTCCATATTATGATCATTTATTCCTTTCCTTTTTCGAGGATTTTTATCCTTGGAACCAACTGGTCTACCACATTTTAAGCATGGTCCAGACTCATTTGCCTTAATAGTTTGTCCTATCGGGACATCAACTCGAACTTGAGCATTAGCAGCTGGGATATATGATTTAGTAACCCGTGGAAGGTTAGTAAATGCATCTGGCAGCTGATTTGCAATATTCTGCAAATAAATCATCTTTTGAACTTCTTGCTCACATTGATTTGTTCGAGGATCTAAATGAGAGAGTGAAAGGGAATTCAAATCTATCTCATTTCCCAACTGCTTTTGTTCTCCCCCTAATGCTGGGTATACTGATTCATCAAAATGACAATTAGCAAACCTTGCCGTAAATAAATCTCTACTTCTTGGTTCCAAATATTTTATAATAGAATGAGATTTATACCCAACATATATCCCCAACCTTCTTTGGGGACCCATCTTTGTGCGTTGTGATGGTGCAATTGGAACATATACCGCACAACCAAAGATTCTAAGATGGGAAATGTTTGGCTCCTGACCAAAAACCAATTGCAATGGGGAGATGTCATGATAACTGGTTGGCCTAATGCGCACAAGTGTTGCTGCATGCAAAATAGCAAGCCCACATATTGAAACAGACAACTTTCTCCTCATCACAATGGTCTAGCTATCAATTGAAGATGCTTAATCAATGACTCTGCTTGACCATTTTGAGTATGAACATGTGCAATAGGATGTTCAACTGTTATTCCTGTGGACAAACAATAATCATAAAATGCCTGAGATGTAAACTCACCAGCATTATCAAGATGAATTATCTTTATTACATAATCTGGAAATTGTGCTTTTAACCTTATATTTGAGCCAACAACCTCGCAAAAGCCAAATTGCGAGTTGATAATAAGCACACATGTGACCATCTTGTAGATGCATCTATCAGGACCATATAATATTTAAATGGTCCACATGCAGGGTGAATAGGTCCACATATATCACCTTGTATCCATTCCAAAAATGCAGGGGATTCCACCCCAACCTTAGCCACTGATGGTTTGATAACCAACTTTCCTTGAGAACAAGCAGCACGAGAGAATTCCTTTGATTAAAGAACATTTTGGTTCTTCAAAGTATGCCCATGTGAATTCTCAATTATTCTGCGCATCATATTATAACCGAGATGGCCCAACCGGTCATGCCAAATGATAAAATTATTGGAACAAGTAAACCTTTTGTTTACTACGACATGTGATTCAACCGTACCAATATTTGTATGGTACAACCCAGAAGAAAGTGTACGTAATTTTTCATGCACAATTTTCTTCTCGACATTTATTGTAGTAATATAAAGGTATTCAACATTTCCTTCATTCGCAGTCTCAACATGATAGCCATTTTGGCGAATAACCTTGAAACTTAACAAGTTTCTTTGAGACTTACTACAATACAATGCATTATCAATTACCAATAATGTTCCTCCAGGTAGTAATAAGGCCGCTCTTCCAGAGCCCTCAATCAATTTTGTACTACCAGATATTGTATTAACATATGCCTTTTTCATAACCAAATGAGAGAAATATTTCTTTTCTCTTAGTATTGTATGAGTTGTGGCACTGTCCAAAAGGCACATATCTCCATTACCCATCTTGGATCCAACTGAAGAGTGGGAAATTTTATTTATCTTCACAAAATAAAAAATACATAATAAGAAGTACGAAACTTAACAAAAGAAAATTTAAGTACATCAACTTTAAGTAAGACATTAAAAACACATAACAACATTATTCATTTCCCGGTTCAATGATCAATCTTTAGTTGCGATCTCCAAAGAAGTCCTCAGCTTCTAGATGAGTAATATCATTGAATCCATCAAAAGCATCATCTTTAAACGCTAAATTTGCCTCAACATTCTCATCATATTTCTAAGAAGACCCTGCCTGAGCATCATCTTTGAGAGTCAAATGTGACTCCACCCAGGTATTAGAAGAGGAGGCACCGTCTTTATTTCCTTTTCTTTTGAAGGAATTTTGATACAGCCTGATAAAATGCTTAGGTGCGACATTCATTTTTCTAGTGACCTTTAAGGCCGCAACGATGACAATGATCGCCCTTGCCCTTTGAAGGATTATTTTGAGAACCCATATTGTTCTCCCTTTTGTTTTGACCACCACCTCGACGATTATTATATCATCTTTACCTTTGCCACACCCACGCACATTATCATGGCCCCGATTATTTTGTCTTATTTCAGATTGGTTGTGTGCTTTTACCCCATTTACTTCTGGTAATGGAGCAGATCCAGTGGGATGGGCTTCGTGATTTTTCATTAAAAGGGCATTATGCTGCTCAGCCACAAGAAGGCATGAGATCAATTCAGAGTATTTTTGAAAACCTTTTTCACGGTATTGCAGTTGTAATATCACATTAGAGGCATGGAAAGTAGTTAGTGTCTTTTCCAACATATCCTCATCTTTTATAGTTTCCCCACATAATTTCAATTGGGAAGTGATTCTAAATACAGCAGAGTTATACTCAATTATGATTTTATAATCTTGAAATCGTAAATGCATCCAGTCATAACGAGCCCTTGGCAATACCGTTGCCTTGAGGTGGTCATATCTCCCTTTCAAACCTATCCACAATTCAAGTGGATCTTTTACTGTTAAGTATTCAACCTTTAGCCTTTCATCAAGATGATGACAAAGGAAAATCATAGCCTTCACTTTATCCTGACTTGATGCTTTATTTACTTCGATTATACTATCACCAAGACCCTTAGCGGTAAGGTGAATTTCAGTATCAAGTACCCATGACAAATAGTTCTTTCCAGAAATGTCAAGTGCCACAAATTCAAGCTTTGACAAGTTCGACATGATGAAAACTATCATAAAATAGTTGAGTTAATAACATGATGTTGATTTCTTTATAATAAAAGATAAATTAATGTTTCAAATGATTATTATTTAGTATAAAATATTTATATGCATGAACATGGAATGTTACAAAAGCATGTAAATTCATGAAGTATTGAAACGGTAAATTTAATATATTTTCTAATTATTCTACAATATTTATTACTAGTTTCAATAAATATTAACGCCAAAGTTTTTGTAAGAATTTTAAGTCATATTTAATAAAATAATATTCTTCTTTATGACACACAAATACTTATCATAAATTTATGACAAGAAAATTATGAGTATTATAACTAGCATGCTATCATTTTGGTTAGTATTTAATTTAGAGTTATAAGTTAGTAGCATATAAATATATAAATTTGAAACGTATCGATTATTATGCCTAGTAAAGTATCATAATAATACCTAAAGTAAGTTATGTATGCATTAACTAAATTGCAGATCAAAGACTTACAAAAGTCCTATTAGTGATGTTATAAATATATAAATGTATACCTGTATCGGAAAGAAAATTGATTAACTTTTAGGAAAAAAGATAATCCTGAATTAAATAGGTCTCAATTGGTTAGAGACTCTTGCTGATAACGTGTTGTAAAATGAGAGGAAAAATACAATAATACTAAATAAGAAAGAAAGACAAATGGTAATAGAGAGTATAGAGTAGAAGTTGTATTTAATCTCCTCCAAGATGTGTCTTTCACAAGGATGAATATTTCCCTTTCATAGGATGTATAAATCATCCGTTAACAAATTTAAATCAAATGCGTTAGTAGTTCTTTAATATTTACATTAAATATATACATTACGTTAGATTGTTGATGAAAAGAAACATCCACAATTAAATGGATTTGTAACAAGGAGTAAATAATAAGCCATTAAAAAATCTTTTCTTAAGGTTAAGGAAATATTTGAGAAATTAGACATTGATGACCAACTTAACTATTTAGTTAGACAAGATTTAGGTAGTTTAACTAGCATTTTATTACTAATATTTCTATGTTAAACGTAAGCCTCAATATATAATCCAAAACATGAAAATAAATTTAAGCACACCAATAAATCGAGATCACAGAAGGTTAGACATAAGGAATAAGGAAGAAAAGGAAAGAGGATGTCATAGGTACCCCAAGCATGTCGCTTTCTTTTCTCGCTATCGGGTATGACTTAAGAATATAGAAATACCCCAAGCATGCCGCTTGCTTTTCTCGCTATCGGGTATGACTTAAGAATAGAGAATGTTGATTTCTTACTAGTCGGATGAGAGGTAGCATCGAGTCTCCAAGGGAGACTTCACGCAATAGCGAGAGTATTTTACGAAGACTCCAATATTCTCCCAAGGTGTACATGTAAAATAAAAGAGGAAAATAAAAATTAGGGAAGATGATTCTTAACTATTAATTCAAGAAAGTTGAAATAGTTAAAGCAAAGGTCATTTGTAAACAGAGAAAGTACAAGATTAATTCTTATTCAACATAAAAACACAGCTATAAAGATCTGCTCATACTACTTGGAAGAATTGAAGACCAAACAAACAACATGCTACTTTACTTGAATGAGAAATATTGTTAATTCATGACTTAGATCTTGACACTCAAATGACTACCTGTTAAAAAAATCCTAAAGGAATGCCTTCTATATGTATATTCAAATTTAACATGCTCTCTCTCTTTTCAGATAGTTACTGCTCATATAATATAATTCTTATGCAAAAAAACAAACCTACGTTAGAAATTATAGTACATCAAGAAATTTAAAACAAGACCTTTAAGCATCAAATTCATGGTCCTTTCCTTGACATATTCAAACCATTACAAGTTAGAAGTCAAAAAATAAATTTCATGACATATAATTTAAAGATGCACCGGCAGAGTTTCGACAAAGCATAAACAAGCTATACATAATGACACTTAAATATACTGATTAGCATTTAGTCATATATCAAACTTTAAGTAAAGAGATAATTTCTAGGGAGTTTAATGACTATAAAAATAAGTCTTCAAAATCATGATTTTCAAAATAACGCAATGGTAAGAAAATGATTTAATATGTGATTTCAATAAAGCAGTGAACATAGGAAAAAGATTTGAATCACTGATCGGCTAAGCCGAAAATACGAAATCAACTAAAATGAAACTAATAGCAAATTGATAACACAAGTTTGTTCATATCTTGTAGAATCAAAAACAAAGGGATAAAGATCACGGACCTATTTCGGCGCAGCGAACTGGGGATCTCGACCTTGGATACACCCTTTTTGTGAACGAAAGAAAGACTAACTCGAGTAAGTTAAACCTAGTGCCAACAAAGAAGGAAGAAGTTAAAAGAAACTTAAAAATTGTTATGAAGCTTATGGGTGAAGGAGGCGGCTAAAAACTTTTTCCAAATGAACTCTGAAAGCAATTATTTATAGGCAAAAAGTTAGGGCTTTTTGCTTTTGGGTGGGATTAAATTTTGGGTTTTTTGAAATTGATCAATGAAATATGAAAAACTTGAACATTGGGGGAAGCTTTTAGACAGACTTGTATGTTGTAGGCTTCACGTGATTGAGAAAACCTTCTCACAAAAGTGAGACAAAATCTCAGTCCATAGTTGGTGAAGCTCATTACTTTTTTCATAAAAAATGAAAGAAAATAAGAGAGGAAGAGAGACACCGATGTACAGGGAAATGAAACCCTATTTGATTTAGAACATTAAAGGATATTTCAGATATTTTTAGAAATTTAAATGAGCTGATTGTTTTATGGACTAAAAAGGGTGTAAATCACATAAATATGCTATATTAATAAAATATTTATCAGCTATGACAATATAATTTTTCTAACTATATATATCAATTTTTTGGAATTTAAAAAATTGTACAGTGAAGGCCCATTTATCTTCTCCTCTTTCCCTCTTTCTCTGTCATTTTTTCTTTTCCTCCTCCTCCTCTTCTTCTTCTTCTTCTTCTTCTTCTTTTATTTCTTCTTTTTCCACTTTGAAATTTTCATTTAAAGAACTATCATCAAATCGGTTTTTGCCCATATTTCACTATTTTTGCCCAAAAACACGGCGAGAAGAGGAACAGAAAGACCAAAAATTTGTACAAAATCATGTGCTTAAGTAGGAATTTCAAATCTCTAAAATTACAGCAGCAAGAGTTCACCATTGATGGTCATTATAAAGCTTCAAATTTTGAATTCATTATTTGAGTTTTACAAATTTGTGATTAGTTTGGATATGTTATTCCTACAAATAGTTGAAAATAATGCTTGGAGTTTATATCTCAATTTTAAGAGGGTTTTGTTGAGTTTAGAATTGATTTTAGGAGAAATTCATACTGAAGCTCAAAAAAAGATGAAGTTTACGGAATTGTATCGCAATTCAATTATAGTTGAATTAGATATGTTTCATAATTGTATTGAAATTGTATTAAATTCATGAACAATAAATTTATAATACATATTGAAAACTTCACTCCTTTGTTAGTGATATCAATCAAAATAATTTAGGTAACACTTATAATACATTTATAATATAGGCACAATACATTTGTAAAACATTGTAATGACCCTTCAGGTCATTTGTGTGTTTGTGCCTCTTTTCTGTCATTTAGAGCATTCCTGTAGAAACTTCAATTCATTTATGACTTGCTGACACTATAGGTTCGGTTGTCTGGTCGTTCGTTCGATTTTTAATCCTATTTTCCTATTTTAGAGCTTTTGGACATTGAAAAGTTGATTTCGGTCATAAATTCAGGTAAACGGCCTCAAATAGGAATTCTGACAATTCCATCAACTCCGGAGCGGCCAAATTAGGCTAGAAGCATGGTTGGCCTGAGTCTCAGGGCTTTCGGTGTGATTTTGGGGCCAGTTAGCTCTTTAACCTTCGAAATTTGGATTAAAGTTGACTTTGGTTAATATTCTTGGTAACGCACTCAAATAAGACTACCGTCAGTGCAGTTAGTTTCGGAATTCCGCGTTTGGTCTAGAATTTCCCTTCGAGAACTTCCGAGAGCTTCCAATCAAATTATGAGGCCTCCGGTAGAATTTGGCTAAAATGGCCCATTGGGTGTGAGACCCACTTTTCATTGAAACTACCTCATATGGAAATTTCAACTGTGCCATTGGGTCCGAAACGTCGAATTTGATGGGGTAGCATATCTTGTTTGCGTGCACGGGATTCCGAACTAATTTTGAGCATCCCGTCGGAGTTTTGGAATATTCCAAAACTCAACTGGTGCAGCTGATATCTGCAGACACCTCTTCTCTCAGGTCGTGGAGGTGTAAGTGTGTCTACTTCACATTCGCGGGAAAGAGGCCGCGTTCGCGGAGCTCTGAGGTATCCTTCTCCGCATTCGCAGATAAGGCTCCGCGTTCGCGGAGGTCTTGGAGGCCTGGGAGAGTCTTCTCTCCACATTCGCGGATAGGGTTCCGCGTTCGCGAAGGTGTGAATCCTTTCTCTCCACATTCATGGGCCCCTAGCCGCGTTCACAGAGTAGTGGTTGTTTTCCCTCTGCGGAGGTTAGCGGGTTGCAGTGGCTTATAAAGGGAGGTCGGGCTCATTTGGAGGAAATATTTGAAAACTCATATCTCCCTCATCTTTTATCGGTGTTTGGTGATTCGAAGTCCCACGCATTCAAATTTTTGTTGGCTTCGTGGTTTTGTAGTCGATTTGCGTTGAGTGTTCCTCGATTGCCATGAATTCGAGGCGTAAGTGCTACCCTAGGCCTATTTTATAAAGTTGTGTTTCTTGTTGTTGGCTATTTGGAGCTGATCCAAGCCCCGATGGGTGTTCCATGTTGGAATACAAGTTCAGGGGAGGATTTGGAACCACTTCACAGAGTCAATTCCAAAATATCCGGAACTGGTCCCACGTTTCTCGATTTTGACTCCAAAATTGGTCTGTCTCCGATTTTTATGTTTTTAGTGTCTAAACGACTGTATTGACGCTGTGACTCTATTTTTTGACAGCGTGGCAGCAGTCTGAGGCCGTTCGAAAGGGGAAAGCTCGGCAGAGTGACTTGGAGCGCACGTGATCTCCTTCTAGTAGGTTACGGCTTCCCTTCTTCCTATATTAAGGTTGAATGCGTGATTACTTATCAATTTGTGTGAATCTGCGTTGGGTAGCTATTACTTCTGATCTCCTTCTCTTATTTCTTCGTTTAGAGTTGATTTTTGGACTGTTCGGGGTATTATGCTTTAATATGGGTTGTTGACTTGGGATGTTGATGATTTGTTGTGGGTTATCTGTTGGGTGGTTATATGTTGTTCCATGCGTAGGTTCGGGATATTTTCTTTTGTTTTGTTGATTGCGGTGTTTTTCGACCGTAGAATAGGTTAGGGTAGTGTTGCCTTAGTCCCGTGCCCCTGGTTGACTTGAGTATGTATCCGACGTCGATTCGGATGGACTAGATCCTTATAGACTGGTATAGCAGACTTGGGTCTGATAGTATGGGCCAAAGTTTAGGTGAATTCGTGGTTTTTTAGATTTTCTATTCTTTTTCTTCCAATCTCTGTGGTTCTAGGGGTGCTGCCAGAAGATTTTGTTATTGCACCGATTGACGGTTGGGTTGTGCTAGGCTGGAAGCCTTCGGTTGATATCCTTATGGGGGTGGCATCCCGCAGTGTCTAGCCTTGTGTTGAGCAGGTTGGTGGTGGCTATATTCGATTCGAGGCGGCTAGCTCCAGTCCGAGGCTGACGTTACACGGTTGGAGTCTGTTATTTCCAGCTTGAGACTTTTGAGCGAAGGCTGCTAGCTCTAGTCCAAGGCTGACACTACACGTTTAGAGTTCGTTCTTTCCAGCTTGAGACTGTTGAGCGAGGGGTGTTATTTCCAGTCCGAGGCTGACGTTACACAGTTAGAGTCCATTTTTTCTAGCTTGAGACTGATGGTTTGGGTTCGAGGCTCAGGTTCTCTTATTTACGGTTCGAGGCCGTTATTTCCAGTTTGAGGCTGACGTTACATGGTTAGAGTTTGTTATTTCCAGTGTGAGACTGATGGTTGGGTTTGAGGCCCTGGTGGTATCTTTATTGGGTTCGAGGCCCATGGGTGTTAAGGCTTTTGGAGTTGGGTTCCCTTGTTTCCGTAGTGTAGATTCTATGTGTACCTGTCGGGCTTATGGGGGTCCGTTCAGGTTCTTGTTTGTCTGTGCTTGAGTGTGCCTAGTGGGTCTTATGGGGGGCCCAATTGGTTTAGTTGTGATATTCATAGATTACTCTCCATTTACTCTATTCATGTTATGTTTGTCTCTGCTGTGTTGATTCAATCTTTTCTGCTTGTTTTTACCTTTCTTGCTCAGTCGACCTATGATGCCTACTAGGGACCTGTTTTTTGGTACTCATGCTACACTCTGCATCTGTTTTCATGATGCAGGTTCGAGCACTAGTCATCAACGTTGAGTTCGAGCCTGCAACTGTCTATTCAGGAGACAAGGGTGAGCACATGGCGTTCTGGGATTGCCTGTCTCCTTCTGTATTGATATTTCGACTTGTCTTTTGCTTTCGAGACAATTTGTTTCTGTGGTCCACTTTTTGGACTTGTACACTTGTCAGTAGTCCTGTACTTGTGACTTCCAGGTTCTGGGAGGTGCCTTGAGTATATATAGTTTTGGATCCGTTTCTGCCATCTCTTGTTTATTCTCATTTTATGTTTCCGCTTAGTTGAGGTTAGTTTCCACCTTTAGTCCCATTACTATTAAGTTCCGGGATAGGGTTTTGGCTGGCCTACTGGTGGGGTGGTAGGCGTCATCATAACTCGAGAGATCGGGTCGTGACAAGTTGGTATCAGAGGCCCAAGTTCATTGGTCTCACTTGTACAGAGCTACCATCTAGTAGAGTCTTGCGGATCGGCACGGAGACGTTTGTGACTTATCCTCGAGAGGCTACAGGGTGTCTGTAGGAGGTTTTCTTGTTTTGATTCCGGTTCGTGCGTCGTTGTCTGGTTGGTTTCATGGAATCTCACTTGTTCCACTCTGTTGCAGGATCTCTCGCATGCGCAGAGAGGTCGACCCCGAGGTCGAGGTGGTGCTATGACATTAGGTCGCGATAGAGCAAGAACTCCAGAGCCGGAGGCAGAGCCTTGTAGAGAATAGATTCCTCCTCAGCCGGTGAGGCCGGGACTAACCCAGCCACCGCCCGCACCAACTGCCGCCCCTGATCTACAAGGCATGCTCACCTAGATCCTAGTTGCTATCGAGGGTATGCAGCAGCAGCAGCAGCCGGCCCCCGCACCAGTCCTAGAGCCGGTTCCAGCACAGCAGGGCCAGCCTGCTGTAGTGGCTCCAGAGGTTCATCAGCCGCCAGTACCAGCCGCAGTTCAGCCGGACCCATTGGACGGGGTTATGCCACTGCTAGAGCAGAAGACGCTCGGGGTGTTTATCAGGCTATCACCGCCGAGCTTTTTCAGGGGCTGTAGGGGAGGACGCCTATGAGCTTATTACTACTTATTGGGAGGACTACATACTTTGGGCCTAGTGGAGTCGAGGGTAGCCGACTTCACTGCATATCAGCTAGACGGACCGGCCAGACAGTGGTGGCATTCTTTTATCGAGACCAGGCCAGCTGGATCACCACCGGTATTATGGACGGAGATTTCTAAGGCTTTTATTGCCAGATTTATTCCACAGAGCGTCAGGGATCGACTTTGTGATGAGTTCTCGAGGTTGGAGGAAGGCTCCATGACCGTATCTGAGTATGAGGCCATATATCTTGAGTTGTCCCATCATGCCACCATGATTCTACCTAGAGATGAGGAGTAGGTCCGATGTTTTGTTAGAGGTTTGAGGTTGCAGTTGAGGATTGAGTCACAGTCCATGTTATCAGCAGGCCATTCTTTTCTGGATGTGGTGGACCATGCCCGCACTATTGAGCAGCTCCGTCATGAGACCCACGGGGGTAGCGGTAGGAGGGCCAGGCCAGATGATAACTTCAGCGGGACCCGTCATAGTCCGAGGGATACCCGAGACAGGGTTCATCAGAGATTCCAGCCAGGTCAGCCTAGTCACCCATTCCAAGCCTCATTACAGATCTCAGAGGGTGACCAGCACTGTCATAGTGGGCATAGTGCCGGCCCGAGTCAGGGCAGAGGTGGTTTCCAGGAAGATTCATCAGGTCGGAGTGGCCAGCCTTCAGCGGTGAGCAGATCTTCGCAGGGTTGCTTTACTTGTGGGGAGCTTTGTCATTGGTCTAGGGAGTGCCCTATCTCCAGATCACCTTTACCAGCTCCTCAGGCGGTGAGACCGATTTCAGCCGTAGCACCTCCAGCTAGAGGAGGAAGGCAGTAGCAGGGTGCTCGGGGAGGTCCTCGAGGAGGCAGGACAGGTGGTAGAATGGATGCGCGGGGTAGAGGCGTCTAATGATGTGATCAAAGGTACGGTTCTTTTATGCCATCAGTCCACTTCAGCCTTATTTGATCCTGGTTCTGCTTATTCGTATGTGTTGGCTTATTGTGTGCCCCGATTGGGAGTGAGTCCTGAGCCCTTATCTGTACCTTTGCATGTTTTGACCCCAGTAGGGGATTCTTTAGTAGTGGATCGGGTTTGTAGATCATGTGTAGTGACTATTCGGGGGCAGGACACTCTGGTAGAACTTATTGTGCATTGTATGGTGGATTTTGATGTGATTCTGGGCATGGATTGGCTATCCCCCCATCGGGATGTCTTGGATTGTTATGCCAAGACCGTTACTTTAGCCATGCTTGGTATTCCGCCGGTGGTGTGGCAGGGCTCTTGTAGTCGCACGCCGGTTCGAGTGATTTCTTATGTTCAGGATTGGAGGCTAGTGGCTGGTCGATGTTTGGCGTATTTGGCGTATATTAGAGATGGTAGTAGGGAGGGCCCTATAGTTGATTCAGTGCCTATAGTCTGAGAGTTTGCTGATGTATTTCCTACCGACCTTCCTGGCCTACCCCAGAGCGAGATATTGACTTTGCCATCGATTTGGAGCTGGGTACTCGTACTATTTATATCCCACCGTATCGTATGGCACCCGCAGATCTCAAGGAGCTCAGTATTTAGCTTCACGACCTCTTGGGTAAGGGGTTCATTCGGCCTAGTTTATCGCCTTGGGGTGCCCCAGTTCTGTTTGTGAAAAAGAAAAATGGTACCATGCTGATGTGTATTGACTACAGGCAGCTGAATAAGGTGACGGTGAGGAACCGTTACCCCATGCCTCGTATTGCTGATCTGTTTGACTAGCTTCAGGGTGCCGCAGTGTTTTCAAAGATTGGATTGGGATTTGGCTACCATCAGTTGAGGTTAGAGTAGCGGACATCCCTAAAACAACATTTAGGACTCGTTACGGCCATTATGAGTTCCTAGTGATGTCTTTTGGGTTGACTAATGCCCCTGCCACTTTTATAGACTTGAGACTCGTGTATTCAGGCCGTATCTGGAGTCCTTTGTCATAGTTTTTATTGATGATATCTTGGTATACTCGCGGAGCCATGGTGAGCATGAGCAGCATCTGAGGATAGTGCTCTAGACTTTGAGAGATCATCGGCTTTATGCCAAGTTCTCAAAGTGTGAGTTTTGGCTTCGGTCTGTAGCATTCTTGGGGCACGTGGTGTCCAAGGATGGCTTTATGGTGGATCCGACAAAGATTGAGGTTATCCGTGATTGGGCTAGAACCACTTCTATGACTGAGGTTCAGAGCTTCGTCGGATTGGCAAGGTACTATAGCCACTTTGTCGAGGGTTTCTCCACTATAGCAGCACCTCTGACTCGATTAACTCACCTGGATGTTCCATTTGTGTGGTCAGAGGAGTGTGAGAGGAGTTTTCTGAGGCTCAAGGAGTTGCTTACCACTGCTCCTATATTGAGTCTTCCAGTTGAGGGCGAGGGCTTCACGGTTTATTGTGACGCATCTGGCGTTGGTTTGGGTTGTGTTCTATGTAGTAGGGACGGGTTATTGCTTATGCATCGAGGCATCTTAAGCTGCATGAGCGCAACTACCCCACTCATGATCTAGAGTTTGCAGCGGTAGTTTTTGCGCTTAAGATCTGGAGGCAATACCTTTATGGAGTTCATTGTGAGATCTATGCTGATCACCGGAGCCTTCAGTACATTATGAGCCAGAGGGATCTTAATTCGAGGCAGCGCTGTTGGATCAAGCTCCTGAAGGACTATGATCTCTCTATTCTCTACCACCCGAGCAAGGTGAATTTAGTAGCAGATGATTTGAGTCAGAGGGTAGGGAGTATGAGTAGTCTAGCCTTCCTTTCTATTTTGGAGCGACCCTTTGCTATGGACATTCAGTATTTAGCCAATCAGATGATCAAGCTTGATGTTTCAGATTCCGCCGGGTCTTAGCTTATGTGGGGGTTTAGTCATCTCTACTTGATAAGATATGTAGTCGTCAGTTTGAGGATAAGGCGTTGGTGGCCCTCAGAGACATGGTTTTGGCAGGTGATGCCGAACAGGTTACCCTAGACTCAGATGGGGTTTTGAGGTTTTCTGGCCATCTGTGTATTTTGAGAGTTAGTGATTTGATCCAGCTGATCCTTAGCGAGGCCCATGATTCTAGATATTCTATCCATCCGGGCACAGGTAAGATGTATCGTGATTTGAGGTAGCACTACTGGTGGAGTGGTATGAGGAAGGACATCTTAGACTATGTGTCCCGCATTTGAGGCCTGGTGGAGAGTTACAGAGGTTACCCATTCCTGAGTAGAAGTGGGAGCTCATTACCATGGACTTTGTTGTGGGGTTGCCACAAACTTCTAGAGGTGTTGATTGCATTTGGGTCATCGTGGATCGATTGACCAAGTCAGCACACTTCCTTCCAATTCATTCTTCCTTCAGTGCTGAGAGGTTAGCCCGTATCTACATTCGGGGAGGTAGTCCGTCTGCATGGTGTGCCTGTTTCTATCATCTCAGACCGGGGTTTAGAGTTTACTTCCAGCTTTTGGAGAGTGCTTCAGGAGGAGTTGGGCACCCATGTCGATCTTAGCATAGCTTTTCACCCGCAGACCGATGGCCAGTCGGAGCGTACTATTTAGGTTCTTGAGGATATGTTGCAGGCCTGTGTTATGGATTTGGAGGCCAGTGGGACCAGTTCTTGCATTTGGCAGAGTTTGCGTACAACAACAGCTACCATTCCAGCATTCAGATGGCCCTGTTTGAGGCCTTATATGGTACGCGTTGTCACACTCCAGTTGGTTGGTTTGAGTCTACGAAGCCTAGGCCGAGAGGCACAGATCTATTTCAGGAGACCTTGGAGCATGTGAGGTTGATTCAGGATAGGCTCAGGACGGCTCAAAGTAGACAGCAGAGTAATGTAGATCGTAGGCATTGGCCGTTGAGATTTGTCGTAGGAGACAAAATATTCCTCCGACTATCGCCCATGAAGGACGTGATGAGGTTAGGGAGATGGGGCAATCTTAGCCCCAGGTATATTGGGCCTTTTGAGATTTTGAGGACAGTTGGTGAGGTGGCCTATGAGTTAGCTTTACCTCCAGCATTCTCAGCTATTCATCCAGTTTTCCATGTTTACATGCTGCGTCAGTATGTTCTAGATGAGTCTCATGTGCTCCAGTATGATGCCGTTGAATTGAATGATCGCCTGACCTATATTGAAGAGCCAGTTGCTATTTTAGCCAGAGATGTGAGGCAGTTGAGGTCGAGAGTCATTCCTATAGTTAAGGTCTGTTGGAGGCACCATCTAGTGTCTAAACGATCGTATTGACGCTGTGACTCTATTTTTTTACAGCATGGCAGCAGTCTTAGGCCGTTTGAAAGGAGAAAGCTCCGGAAGAGTGACATGGAGTGCACGTGATCGGCCTTCTTTTAGGTTGCGGCTTTCCTTCTTCCTAGATTGAGCTTGAATGCGTGATTACTTGTCGAATTGTGTGAATCTGGGTTGGGTAGCTAGTACTCCTGATCTCCTTCTCTGATTTCTTCATTCAGAGTTGATTTTTAGACTGTTCGGGGCTCGTATCATGCTGTAGCATGGGTAGTTGACTTGGGATGTTGATGATTTGTTATGGGTTAGCTGTTGGGTGGTTCTCTGTTGTTGCATGCGTGGGTTTGGGATATTTTCTTGTGTTTTGTTGATTGCAGTGTTTTTCGACCTTAGAATAGGTTAGGGTAATGTTGCCTTAGTCCCATGCACCTGGTTCATTTGACTATGTATCCGACGTCGATTCAGATGGACTAGATCCTTGTAGACTAGTATAGCAGACTTGGGTCTGATACTATGGGCCTAAGTTTAGGTGAATTCGTGGCTGTTTAGATTTTCTATTCTTTTTCTTCCAATCTCTGTGGTTCTAGGAGTGCTGCCAGAAGATTTTGCTATTGCACCGATTGACGGTTGGGTTGTGCTAGGCTGGGAGCTTTCGGTTGATATCCTTGTGGGGGCGGCATCTCGCTGTGTCTAGACTTGTGTTGAGCTGGTTGGTGATGGCTTTATTCGGTTTGAGGCGACTAGCTCCAGTCCGAGGCTGACGTTACACGATTGGAGTCCATTATTTCCAACTTGAGACTGTTGAGCGAGGGCTGCTAGCTCCAGTCCGAGGCTGACATTACACTGTTAGAGTCCATTATTTCCAGCCTTAGACTGTTGAGCGAGGGGCGTTACTTCCTGTCCAAGGCTGACGTTACACGGTTAGAGTCCATTTTTTCCAGCTTGAGACTGATGGTTTGGGTTCGAGGCCCAGGTTCTCTTATTTACAGTTCGAGGCCGTTATTTCCAGTCCGAGGTTGATGTTACAAGATTAGAGTTCGTTATTTCCATCTTGAGACTGATGATTGGGTTCGAGGCCTAGGTGTTATCTTTATTGGGTTTGAGGCCCATGGGTGTTAAGGCTATTGGAGTTGGGTTTCCTTGTTTCTGTAGTGTAGATTCTCTGTGTACCTGTCGGGCTTATGGGGGTCCGTTCGGGTTCTTGTTTGTCTGTGCTTGACTGTGCCTAGCGGGTCTTATGGGGGGCCAGTTGGGTTTAGGTGTGATATTCTTAGATTACTCTCCGTTTACTTTATTCATGTTCTGTTGGTCTCAGTTGTGTTGATTCTAACTTGTCTGCTTGTTTTTACCTTTCTTGCTCAGTCGGCCTATGATGCCTACTGGGTACCTGTTGCTCAGTTGGCCTATGATGCAGGTCCGAGCACCAATCATCAGCGTTGAGTTCGAGCCTACAGCTGTCTATTCAGGAGACGAGGGTGAGCACATGACGTTCTGGGATTACTTGTCTCCTTCTGTATTGATATTTTGACTTGTCTTTTGCTTTCGAGACAGTTTGTTTCTGTGGTCCACTTTTGGGACTTGTACTCTTGTTAGTAGTCCTGTACTTGTGACTTCCAGATTCTTGAAGGTGTCTTGTGTATATATAGTTTTGGTTTCGTTTCCGCCTTCTCTTGTTTGTTCTCGTTTGATTTTCTGCTTAGTTGAGGTTAGTTTCCACCCTTAGTCCCATTACTGTTAAGTTCCGGGATAGGGTTTTGGCTGGCCTACTGGTAGGGTGGTAGGCGCCATCATGACTCGAGAGATCGGGCCGTCACATATATATTACACACATCACTTTTTTTCTTAGTGATACAAATCAAAATAATTTATAAGACACAAATAATACATATTTTATTCATTAATAATACACTTATAATACAAATTGCACAATTCCCTCCTTTCTTAGTAATACCAACAAGAATAATTTAGGTAACACATTAATAATACATTTATAAGACATGCACAATACATTTTTAATGCATATTGCAACCGTCACTCATTTACTTAGTGATACAAATCAAAATAATTTATAAGACACCTATAATATAAGTTTATTTATGAACAATACAATTTTAATACATATTGCAGACTTCACTCTCTTCTTAGTGATACCAACCGAATGATTCAGATAACACACTTATAATACATTTATTACATGCACACTATACTTTTAATACATATTGCAATTGTCACTCATGTTCTTAGTTATATACACTAAAATAATTTATAAGACACATATAATACAAGTTTTATTCATGAAAAAAATAAGTTTAATTCAGTTTATAGATCATTGTTTTGTCTTTCGTTAGTTACGCTTTTCATTCATTCTTTATTCTCTCTTCTAATTCAACTTTAATATTGTTTTATACACTTTTAATGTAAATTTAATTTATTTTGCAGTTTATTGGTTGATTTGTTACTATTGGATTACTTGTTTAATTCATTATTGATACAAGTTCAATTCAGTCTATAGATCACTGTTTTGTCTTCATTAATTACATTTTTTTATTGATGCTTAATTCTCTCTTCTAATTAAATTTTAATATTTGTGTAATATACTTTTAATACAAGGTTAATTCATTTTGTAGTTTATTGGTTGATTTGTTACGATTGGATTACTTGTTTAATTCATTTTTGATACAAGTTTTATTCAGTTTACAGATCACAAAATGCTCTTTTATTTGCTACATTGTGCATTCATGTTTAATTATTTAATATTTGAGAAAATTACGAAGTTCCTTTCTTGCAGATAGTTAAGAACTGCATGCCCATCTATTGCCCAAAAACTAGAATATTTTCCTTTTCAGTGCTCTGCCTAACAATTGCATAAGTGTAACAAAATTTCAGGAGCTATAACACGATTGAATAGGAATCAATATCTGAAAAATGAAGAAGATCCAACAAGATGATAAGTTTTGTCTCAGAAAATTATTGTTCAACCATATGATCTTTGGGAATATAGTAGAGAATTTGCAATGTTTGGGGTCCATGCATACTTGGCGAAAATAGGACAAAAATTATAAAGGTGATACCAATTAGTTGAGAATATATTATAGTTATGTTAGCATGTTAACTTTGGGTGTCGGAATGCCTATGGACAATTAATGGTTGAACCACAGGCAGCCTCTTCTTTGAATAGAGAGGACTGTGAACATATTGACATTGATTTCAGTTTGACTCTTGCATTTCTTTCAATCATATACAATACCATGTTTCTTCTTTATCTCATTTACTAGTCTCTGGGAATGTGTCTTGCACGGTCATCCCAAACGATAATGTATTCATTTCATATTCTACACAATTAATAAATTTTAAAAGTTGAGAAATTGATATGTGAAACATAAAAACTTTTTTGTAAAGAAATAAGAGATTCTTACAAAATAAATGAAATGAATCATCGAACTTATCACATATAAATATAGTTATTTCTTGTCCTACAATTATAATGCCACCAAAATTGAGAGAGGAAAAAATTGACAAAATATAAATACAATTAAAAGTGGTAATACATAACAGATGAAGAAGGAATCAAATAAAAGAAGAGACTTTGAAATCAACAATTGAAAACATTATTGTTTCTTAACATTTATCTAATACTTGTCGTAGATCTGTCATGACCCGATCCCTAGAGTCATGATAACACTTACCATAACCCACTAGTAGGTAAGCCAACCCATACCCATAACGCGAGTAATAGGTATAAGGGCAGAACTAAACAGAAAATAGTACTAACAATAAGAAAAGACTGAAATAGAAAGCAAACCAAATTCTATATATAATGGAAACCCTCCCAAAACCTGGAAGTCACGAGTACAGAGCTATCAAGTAAGAAAAAATAAAAGACCCAAAAGCGGACCACAACAAGCCGTCTCAAAGGTGACAAGCTAACATATGTATAGAAGGAGACAAGTTGGTCTAGGACGCCAAGTGGTCACCCTCGCCTCCGATATCCACTAGAGGCAAAAGATGGCACGAACGATCACCATTGGTAGCTGGTACTAGGACTTGTATCATGAAAAAAATGCAGAGTGTAGAATAAGTACAAATACTAGGTACTCAGTAGGAATCACAGGCCGACTGAGTAAGAAAGGTAAAGACAATCAGAAAAGATAGAATCTAGACACAAACAAAGGTCAAAATGGGAAAGAAAGAAGGCACATGAGTATACAGAAAGTAAATCTAAGTACAGCTAAACTAAACCTAACTGGACCCCATAAACCCAAAAAGTACGCTCATGCACAGGTTTATATAAAACTCGAACGGACCCCATATGTCCAATAGGTACACATAATAGCTAAGACTACCAGAATAAGATACTCAAACCCAAGTCCAAAGGAAATCAATTGGGGCTCGAACCCAAAGTGATAGGATCTGGGCCTCAAACCTAAAGTGGTAGAATCTGGGCCTCAAACCAAAGGTGGTAGAATTTAGGCCTCGAACCCAAAACATCAGTCTCAAGTTGGACATAATGGTCTCGAACCATAAAATGTCACCCTTGAACTGGAAATAACGGCCTCAAACCGTAAAAGGTGACTTGGGATGGAGACCTCTTCATGTTGAATGAAAAAATCACCTAACAACATGAAATACAGAGAGGAACATCCACAAGGGAAAACAGAGAAACTTCTAATGAATAGTGTTTCAGAGGAGAGAATGCAAGAAAAGACGATCTGCTACAAGTACCAGAGATGAGGTTTACTTCATTACAAAGATTATTGACATCCTACAATATAAACTACATAGTCTATTCTCTTACCATCATTACCTCTTGTAGAACCAGAAAGAAATTGGCATAACCTTAAAAGAAAGTCCATGGATGCCTCAAGAAACCAACAAAAGTGAGAATTTACAGCAAAGTCAAACTTCAAAATATATCTGTAAACCTAGAAAGAGATTCCCTGCACCATAAGCTCACACTTCGAATCTCACTTCCAACACAGGAGGCCAAGAATTTTGCCAGATGTTCTTTTCTGCAATTGACATATCTACTCATTCCACACCTATATAGCAAAATCAGAGAACTTACAGATGCAACTTCACCAACAAATTTAGACATATCCAATTCTTTAAATACCCGAAAATTATCAACGTCTCCGGTCATTAGGAAAATGAAAACACAAGACTAGTTGCACTATGGCAAAAACCTCAAAAAAAACATCCTTGTCCCCGCCGCCCAAATTTCCATCAACCATAACCAAAGAGCAGAAACCTGCATGAGGGAGAAAATTAAAGCCTACCAGATCAAATAAGACAACTGGCAGGAGAAAAGAACTCGAGTTGCCAGCCCTTCCCAATACAACCAAGCAGGGATGTTAATTGAGGGCAGCATGATGGAACAGTTGTACAAGATTAAGTAGCTGCAAGAATAAAAGTGAAAAAGTATTTTACACCTCTATCAAAAGAACTAAACTTGCTAAGTACTTATCAAGTGTCCATATCCATAGACAATTAGATCATCAAAGAACACAAGTGTGCAGATGTAGAACTTCATGGCAGCAGGATACTACCACCCAGGTGAAAATAATGTCCTAATAGAGAAACTTCCATACAATAGTAGTTTTGACAAAGACAAAAGAGTCATTAGAGAAGAAAACTGAATTGAAAATTATCTTTACTCATAAAAGACTGAACTAACGAAACCTCATCACACATGGACAAATAAGGTCACTCCATGAAAAGAACAATTTGCTGCTTTGTAAGACCCAATGGCTGCAAGCAAAAGAATTTAGAAAGAGTTGTGTGCAAAGCTAATGAATCACGGACAAGATTGCAAAAAATCTCTTCTCAAAGCGTGATAATATTGAGACTACAATGCTAGCACAAAAATGGCAAAGAAGCAAGATAGGAAAACCCCTCTATCAAAGCTTGATAATATTCAGATTGCAGTGCTAGCACTAAAATTGCAAAGTAATTGGATGCACAAGGAAAGGACACACTGAAATCAAACTTTGAAATTACCAAATCTTACCCCTTCATGGGTCACCATGTGGTCTACAAACAAGCATCCAAACAAACAAAATCATGTGGCATGATAAGCATTAGAAAATAGAAGCAGAGAAGATAAGTAGCAAGAACACCACAGTGGAGGAGATCTCAGGTCCATAAGAAATCTAAAAGTGAGTTTGGATACTTCTCAGGTGTCCATAACAATCAGCGATCTCGTCATATGGATCATCCAAGAAAATAATCATCTAGACTAAAAACTTTATGGCTTTAGAGTAAAACATACGCTAAAAAAACATGTTGAGTACTTCCACTAGTTTTGACAAAAGGGGGTTTTCAGTCTTTTCTATATCATATCTAGTGATCTGCGTGGTATGGGTTCCCATTAACTATTACATTCTTTTTGTGCGTGTAACTGTTCGGGTCTTCCAGAGCATGAACTTTAATGTAGTTCCTTACTAATCAGCGGGTCCCTTTTCTCTTTGTTAAAACGAGTGGAAGTGCTCAACATGGATATTTTTTACCAACTTGTCACGATCCGATCCCTCAAGTAATGATGGCACCTATCATAACCAGCCAGTAGGTAAGCCAACCCGTACCTAAAACACGAGTAATAGGTATAAGGGCAGAACTAAATAGGAAATAATACTAACAATAAGAAAAGACAGTAACAGAAAGTAAACCAAAAGCTATAAATAATGGAAACCCTCCTAGAACCTGAAATTCACGAGTACAAAGCTATCTAGTAAGAAAAAATACAAGTCCCAAAAGTAGACAACAACAAGCCGTCTCAAAGGCGAAAGACAAGCTAACATATGTACATAAGGAGAAAGGCTGGTCCAAGATGCCAAGTGCTCACCCTGATCTCCGATATCCACAAGATGTAGAAGATGGCATGAATGATCACCGCTGGCAGCTAGTACTAGGATCGGCATCTCGAAAAAAATGCAGAATGTAGCATAAGTACATAAACAAGGTACCCAGTAGGCATCATAGGCCGATAGAGCAAGAAAGGTAAAGACAATAAGAAAAAATAGAATCTAGAAACAAACAAAAGTCAAAGCAGGAAAGAAAGAAGGCACACGAGTATACAGAAAGTAAATCTAAGTTCAACTACACTTAACCTAACTCGACGCCCGTAAGCCCAGAAGATACAATCATGAGCATGTTTAAATAAAACTCCAACGGACCCACATAAACCCAACCAGTACACAGAATAGCTAAAACTTCAAAAATAAGATACTCAAATCCAAGTCCAAAAGTAGTCAACCAGGCCTCGAATCCACAGTGATAGGATCTGCCTCGAACCCAAAATGGTAGAATCTGGGAATCAAACCCAAAGTGGTAGAATCTGGGCCTCAAACCCAAGCATCAGTCTCAAGCTATAAATAACGGCTTCAAACCATAAAATGCCAGCCTCCAACAGGAAATAACGGCCTCAAACCATAAATAATCACTGCAACCAACCAACTCATAACCCAACCAATAAGAGTTCCAAGGGTGTGTCAATTCCAAAGAGAATACCAAGTCAAGTCAAGTCATCGTGGGATGTCGCCTACCCAAAGATATCAACAGAAGGCTCCCAACCTGGTACAACTAAATCTATAATCATCACGATAGCATAAACCTCGGGTAAAGCCTCAGAACCATAGAAATAGGGAGGGAGAGAGAGGATAGAAGATCTAATAATCCATGAATTCACCTAAACTAAGGCTCATACTATCAGACTCAAGTCTGCGATTCTAGTCTACAAGGATCTAGTCTGTCTGAAATGACGTAAGAGACAAAGCAAGCCACAAGGTTCTAGAGTCTAAGGCAACACTAGCCTATCCTAGGCTAAAGCCAAACATGCATTAGAAAACAAATAAAACTCAAGTAATTTCACATAGCATGCAAGTCACACAAACCAACCCTACTAGCCTGCTGCTACCCTCGATACAGTAGTAATCAACCCTAAATCATGGTTTCTAAGAGGAAAAGCAGAAATAACTAGGTACCTGCCCCCAATTCACACTGATCATCATGAATTTACACATTCATGCTCAATCAAAATAAAAAGGAAGTCGTAGCCTACTTGTAGGCCGATCGCGCGGCTCTAAATCACAAGGCCAGAGCTTTTCCCTTTCGAACAGCCTCTGAACGCTGCCAAGCTATCAAAAATAGGATCACAACATCAATACGGCCTTTTAGACACCAAAATCACCCAAAATGGAGCTGGGCCAATTTTTAGATTCAAACAAAAACTATGGGACCCGTATTAGAATTTCTGGAATTGACACTGTCATAAGGTCCTAAACTATACCTCGAACTTATGTTCCAAAATTGGACACAATTCGAGGCTCGGAAGAAGCCACAACAACAACATGCAATAAAAACCCAATTCAAGCAAAAATTAAAGAGAGAGCAGAAGACAAAACAAAAAATTAACCTCAAACAGGGGTTCTTCAATAGATTCTAATCACAAACCCAAGTAGCCACGCTCTCAATGATCACAGAAGACTTCAAATCACTCAAACCGAAGCTCAAATAAGGGAGAAAATGAGGCTACAAATTCCCTATATAAATAGCTGAGATCTAGTCTCTTAAAGCCCAATTCTGGTCGACAAAAGCCTACATCAGATATCAACACTTCAACTTGTTTCCTTAAACTTTTAATTCTCCAAAAAGGTTCTTTGAATTCGTTTGGAACCCCATGCATGCAAACGAGATATGCAACATGTTGCTTCCAATTGCACACGCAAGTGTACGTGGTCGCAAAAGTAATAAGCGGCTCTTTAAGAACCGGAATATCGAACCCACAGAGACTTGTCAATTAACTATTTACTAAATTATACTAGTCTAATTATTTATTTAAGAGTGTCAAAAGAAATAAAAGAATGCAAAAATTAAATACTAAGATTAACTTACAGTGATTGGGACAATTCCAGGGCTGCAACATGCATAGGGTTTCATGTATCGCATCTCATGTAATGAATTAACTAAGATTATCAAATTACTGATTTACAGGTTTGATTTTATGATCATGATCTCTCGACCTCTAATCGCCTACTCCAACTAGCTGTCTAACTACATCGTTGAGCGGGGATAGGCAGTCCTAATTGGCGAGCATTTATATTTCATCCTGTTTCGTAACCAAGCGAGGTGTTCGTCCGGGCATCACTCCTGAACACGAATCTAAACAAAGTTAGAACAAGCTCTTTGCATTCTCTGGTCTATCTACCTCTTTATCTCTCGAGTCCAAGAATAGACAATAGATTTATTTCTATGGTGATCAAGCATGAAATACTAAAACAAGAATACAAAAATAATTTAAACGATAACCAACATTAATTCAAAACAATCGATGTTCAACAATTACCCATGGCCGCAGCCCCAGAACAAGGGTCTTTAGCTACTAATACCTAAGAAAAAGAAGAAGAAAAGAACCCTAAAAAGTATTGACAATTTTTCCTTACAAAGTATATCTTCCTTTTTCAAAGTATATTCTCCTCCCCGTCTCCCCGAATAATTATTTCTATGGACTATTTATAGATATAGAAAACCCTAAATAAAATAACTGAGTCCAAAACAAATTAGGAACCCAAAACCAAAACGGAATTGGAATTCTGAACCGCTGCCCAACCTTTCCATATATATAAATATTAATATAATATTCAATTTAATCCATTAAGTTGCCTGCTTGATTTTCCTTCTTCAATCTTTCATAATTAATTCATTTTAGCTCCAAACTTCTTCAACTTTGTACCAATTTAATCCTACAAATAAAATACACTATTTAGCACAATCCATAAAATCCATGCTAAAAAAGGACAAATATAAATAATAAATATGAGGCAATTAATGATAAGAAAATATATTTTTGGCCTCAGATCAACACCCCACACTTAAACTTTTGCTCGTCCTCGAGCAAACATTAAAGCTCATCTCAAAAATCATACTAGGAAGCCATCACTTTGGTTGATACAAACAATTAGGCCATATTGAAATTTGAAAACATCAAGTACAATTCCTGCTCATTATGCAAGACATCCAAATAAACAACAAACCTCTAACCTCCTAACCTCAAGGAAAGACTCTGAACTCATCAAATTTAAGCTTGCTCACCTACTCTCATCAAAGAAAGTTAATAACATCACCTATCTATCATGAAACAAGTGCCCTCACCAGAAGAAATAGTCCACACACTCAATTCAAAAGATTGAATATAAATTACGGACTTCACATCAAAGATCAAATCTCACACTCACAAATAAAATTCACATGTATGCTCAAAGAACCATATGCTTGCCCATTATGTACATCTCCACTAATTAAGCATGCTCGAATAGAATCAAATAGGACTTTAACGGGTTGTAATATAGGCTAGGGGACGGGTATGAAAACTATATAATAGTGGCTTACACTTCCCTAAGAACTTTGCAATTTTAGACTTCATCACCCATTATTTTCTTCTCTTCATTTTCAGCCCTCTCTTCAACAATTATTTCACAAGTAATTCTCATCATCTCAAGAATGCTTCAATCATTTTTTTTCTTTCACAATAATATTTTTTTTTTCTCAAAGAAATTTTTTTTTTCCTTTTTTTTTTCTTTTCTTTTTCATGTCACATTCTTTCGAATAGGGCTTTTTTTCACCACTTTGTAGCCATCATTGATTTCTTTTTCATTTAACCACCCCTTTTCTTTTTCCAGATATAACAATTATAATCAGTCTATGCTACAGTGCTCAAGGAAGCAAGGTGCAAAAAACTAGGGATTCAACAAAATAGTTAAGGGCAAAATATGGCTACCAAGAAAAGGTTACAGGCTCAAAAGGGCTAACTAGTGATATAATATCTGAAAAGGCTAAAATTTACAAGGCAAATCAAAGAAAGCCTATTATCATCTCCTAAACTGAGCAACACTTTTTATTTCGCTTCAATAACATGCATGGCAAGTTCTAGACTAAGATGCAAAACATGGAATAAACAAATTCTCACCACACATGGCATAAGTATCAATCAAGATGGATCAATTCCACTTCTAAGAGAGACAGGGTCATAACAAACTACAAAATAAAATAAGCTATATACAAAGTCACAACCATGAGTCTTGGTGTCAAAGAGTCTGTAATTTCATTAGCAATCAAGCATTCACAAGAAAGTATTACTCAAAATTAGGTCTAAATAGCAAGTATCACACAACTCAAAAGGGTTTTTTCTTTTCTCTAAAAAAATAAAATAAAAAGTAAAAAATTTGCTCCCTATCGGTTCAAAGGGACTATCCTCAGGAAAAGTACCGAAAATAAAAGCCGAGGAACCCACCTAAAAATACAAAAAGACTCGATAAAGCAGTAAAAACTTGGAATTCATTCCTCCACCCCACACTTAAAAAGATGCTATGTCCCCAAAGCATCAAATAAAATTTAAAACAAGGGTTAGGAAAACTCCCTGAGGCCTCTAGGCCTAGCTAGTAGCATGTTCTCTTAATTTTCATCAAGGGTCGTCACCCCACCCTTAAGCTCAAACGTGCTCCTTAGCTCCAAATTTTGGATACTCAGACTTCTCCAAAACCTATAAATACAAGACCAAAAGAAAAAATGACACTATAAAATTAAAAATAAAATAAAATAAGAAGCTACACTACCAATTGGGTTGCCTCCCAATAAGCGCCTAATTTAATGTCGTGGCACGACCTAATTAAGTTCACCACTTTTCTTTCCACTTTGAACTTATGAATTGTACCCCTAACTTTGCATCAATTTTTCTGCTCCTCTCTAGGGGCGGTGGTATAAAGATAACAGAACCAAGTAATAAATGTCGCATCTTGCACTTCTTGGCCCTTATGTGAGGAATGTCGTTTTGTCTACATGGATTAGAAAACTTTAGGATGTCGGGGCCTTGTTCCTCATCTATAGTCAAGTGTTTTGAATGAGATCCAAGATGCCTCAACTCCAAAGCAACATTATTTACAACATTCTCACTTTTGTACTCTTTCTCAACATCGGCATTAAGAATACGGTATAGTTGAATGATTGGAATTCCTCTTTTTGCTCCACTAGTTGGTCATCATCCACAACAATTGGTGATTGGGCATCAGACGCCTCAGTCTTTTTGTTCAAGTGAGCCTCCAGGTCAAGAATATCTGAGCCAAATTGATCTATTTCTTGTGTGCGCTCAACCCTTTCTTCTATCAGTTGGGTTGTCATGTATGTCAGACCATCACGGATAGACTCTTGACACTTTAGAAGTTGAATTTGTCCTTGTATCCAATATTGGCTCACTATCTCTGCTTCTTCACGACTTTCTCTTTGTTGGGATTCAATATCTTCATCTATTTTAGCTAGGACTGCAATTTGCAATCCAATATCGTCAAGCGTAGCCTGCATTTCTCTGATTTTTGATTGCTCCTCCACGCATTCCAACATTTGTTCTGAGATTTTTAAATTAACTTTGTCCATCATGTCCGCACATTCCATAAATGAATTCACATTGTAAATTTTTTGTTTTGCATTATCCATTGCATCACCCCTGCCAACATCACAAATAACTGAAGAATCATAATAGGGGTTCGGGGAAGGGGAGTAAGAGTTAGGACAACCATTCCAATGACCAAATTGACCACCACATATATGACATATAGGACAATCGATATCCAAGTGGGGTCCATTACAATAATTACAAGGATACTTATAAGAATACTCCTCACCCAACCATGGTTTATCCCAATAAGCCATATCAATAAGAGTACCAAATTATTCAAAGGGGAAAAAAAATTATTGTTTAGAAAAAAAAAGCAAATTAATTAAAAAAAAGAATATTTTAAATAAATAAAAATAAAAAGTATAACCTAGAAGAATAATTAATTTCTAAGTCCCCGGCAGCGGCGCCAAAAACTTGTTGCTTCCAATTGCACACACAAGTGTACGTGGTCGCAAAAGTAATAAGTGGCTCTTTAAGAACCGGAATATCGAACCCACAGAGACTTGTCAATTAACTATTTACTAAATTATACTAGTCTAATTATTTATTTAAGAGTGTCAAAAGAAATAAAAGAATGCAAAAATTAAATACTAAGATTAACTTACAGTGATTGGGACAATTCCAGGGCTGCAACATGCATAGGGTTTCATGTATCGCATCTCATGTAATGAATTAACTAAGGTTATCAAATTACTGATTTACAGGGTTGATTTTATGATCATGATCTCTCGACCTCTAATCGCCTACTCCAACTAGCTGTCTAACTACATCGTTGAGCGGGGATAGGCAGTCCTAATTGGCGAGCATTTATATTTCATCCTGTTTCGTAACCAAGCGAGGTGTTCGTCCGGGCGTCACTCCTGAACACGAATCTAAACAAAGTTAGAACAAGCTCTTTGCATTCTTTGGTCTATCTACCTCTTTATCTCTCGAGTCCAAGAATAGACAATAGATTTATTTCTATGGTGATCAAGCATGAAATACTAAAACAAGAATACAAAAATAATTTAAACGATAACCAACATTAATTCAAAACAATCGATGTTCAACAATTACCCATGGCCGCAGCCCCAGAACAAGGGTCTTTAGCTACTAATACCTAAGAAAAAGAAGAAGAAAAGAACCCTAAAAGTATTGACAATTTTTCCTTACAAAGTATATCTTCCTTTTTCAAAGTATATTCTCCTCCCCGTCTCCCCGAATAATTATTTCTATGGACTATTTATAGATATAGAAAACCCTAAATAAAATAACTGAGTCCAAAACAAATTAGGAACCCAAAACCAAAACGGAATTGGAATTCTGAACCGCTGCCCAACCTTTCCATATATATAAATATTAATATAATATTCAATTTAATCCATTAAGCTGCCTGCTTGATTTTCCTTCTTCAATCTTTCATAATTAATTCATTTTAGCTCCAAACTTCTTCAACTTTGTACCAATTTAATCCTACAAATAAAATACACTATTTAGCACAATCCATAAAATCCATGCTAAAAAAGGACAAATATAAATAATAAATATGAGGCAATTAATGATAAGAAAATATATTTTTGGCCTCAGATCACAACCCCACCAAATTTGATATTTTGGGATCAGCAGAGCTGTCGAAATTCCCATACGAGGTCATCTTGGCAAAATGAGAGTCCCATACCCAAACTCCATTTTAAGCCAAAATCCAGAAGGGGGCTTAGAATTAGCCCGAAAACCTTTGGATCCAAACAAAGGGTCGTTTTAGACCAAATTCAACATTGTGGAGCTAACCACACTGATGGAATTCTCATCGGAGCTTGTTTACTCAGAATGTTGACTAAAGCCAAACTTAGGCCTTAACTTGAAAGTTAAAACGCCTAATTGCACTGACTCTCACTGACAGCTATGAGAGTCATGCTGACCATGCTACTAGCCTAAAATGACCCTTCCAAAGCTGCTGGAATCGTAAGAATTGTATTCTGAGGTTATCTTCTTGAACTTTTGATCAAATTTGACCGTTCAAGGTTCAAAAGCTCCAAAACACTAAAACTCACATAGAAACTAAACGAACGACCTGATGATCGAACTGTCAGTCCCAACAAGTCATAATTTAATTGGGTTCACTACAAAAAAGCTCTAAATAAATAAGATGAGGCATAAACACTGAAATGACCTGGAGGTCATTACAACATCCACTATTAAAAAGGATTTTCATCTGCGAAAGTAAGAGTCACCCGGTCATTTCTACATCTATCTTCAATGGATGTTCTTGATCTTCCTTTGGTGAATGGCGATGAATTTTTTCAACTCAAATTCATCATCATCCGACGGCTTCAGAATCTAAAACATCTTTTTTTTTCTATAAGTGACTTTACCTTTGCCATTATACCATTTTGAATAATGGCAATGTCTTAATTTATAGTTTGCAATACCAACTTTTTCTTCATTCCATATCATAAAATGAAAGGACAAGAGTTATAAAATCTAATTTGTAGAAATGAAGGGTCTTGAAACAATGATCTTTTCATTTTCATTTTCATCTTTTTAATATCTTTCTCATTTAATTACATTTTAAAGTTGATTCAACTTTAAATTTAACACCTTCCCACTTATAGTATTTAGTATAATATACATAATATAATTTAATATTTAATCAATTAGATATCTAATTTAGTGTTACACCCTGAAAATTGTATATTTAAGACCCGAACTATTTTTTATTTAGGTATAAGGTAATAATGGTTCTTAAATTATGCTTAGATATTAAGGTCAATTCTTTAGAGTGATAATAAATTTGGAGATGAATTAAGGTCACAAGAAACCCCTAGCACAAAGTTGAGTTGAAATCTTCCTTATCGATTAAGTTTTGATATAAGATTCTACGTAGGTCAACTTCAACCGGCCATATCCTTAAATTCATAATGAATTAGGTGGCTCATGACCTACCAAATTAAAGATATATGATTCCTCTGTCACAACTCGATTTCTCGAGTCATGACAGCGCCTACCAACCCGCCAATAGGCAAGCCAAAACCCTATCCCGGAACTTAGCAGTAATGGGATTGAGGGTGGGAACTAACCTTAACTACGTGGAAGCATAAGTAAAGGAACATATAAAGGAAAGGCGAAAATGAAATATCTATATACAACAACGGTACCTCCCAGAACCTGAAAGTCACATGTGCAGAACTACTAAACGAGTGCAAGTCCCAAAAGTGGACCACAGAAACAAGCTGTCTAAAAAGGAAAAGACAAGACAGTATATAGCAGCAGCAGGCCCCAGCACCTATTCCAGAGCTAGCTCCAGCACAGCAAGGTCATCCTGCCCCAGCTTTTCCAGAGATTCATCAGCAGGATCAGCCTGCAGCAGCGGCCCCAAAGGGTCAGCAACCGCCAGCACCGGCCACCGTTTAGTCGGATGCCTTAGATAGAGTTATGCCACTTCGGGAGCATAAGATGCTCGGAGTGTTCCTTAGACTGACACCGCCGAGGTTTGTTGGGGCTATTGGTGAGGACGCCTACGAGTTTATTACTTCCTATCGGGAGAGATTGCAAACCCTTGGGTTGGTGGAGTCTAGAGGAGCTGACTTTACAGCTTACCAGTTAGATGGACTGGCCAGGCAGTGGTGGCGCTCATTTATGGAGACTAGGCCAGTTGGGTCCTCGCCGATATCATGGATAGAGTTTTCTAAGGCCTTTTTGGCTAGATTTATTCCACGGAGCGTCAGCGATCGACTTCGTGATGAGTTCTCGAGGTTGGAGCATAGGGCCATCCTACTTGCCAAGGTAGGACCCTTTACTTAACATATAGCTTACATGGATCCACTAGCTAGTGTCTATCATAGACCATCGTCCTATGGTGACACATAGTTTATGGGACGTGGGTAATCGCCACTTGTCCACTCGGTGCTAATCATAATTCCCACGAATTAGACATAGTTCAATTATCATAAGTAGACACAGGTAATCACCTCTTGTCTATCATTAGTCATAAGTTCATTATTAGTAGACATGAGTGATCGCTTCTTGTCCCTTCATTAGAATAGCTCATTAAGCATCGATTCAAATTTAGTTGAGCAAGCCTTTCAACAAGTTATGAATCATTACATGTGAGAAAACCTTTCACATTCATGGGTTGAGTAATATATGAGAATTCCTTTCACAACTCAACAACAACATCAACATATCATAAACTTTGATGCTTCAATCTCATAGCACCCTTAATTCATCATTAGCTTCATAAGAGACATGCATGATTTCATAAACTTCATCTTTTCATAGTTCATCATGCTCATAACTTACAAATCATAGAGTTCACATGGGTTCACGAGAATTTCTCTTAAATCATGCAATTTAATACAAACTCATGCTTAGAAAATCATAAACAAGGCAATTTGATCATAATTGAAGGAACCCACATGATAGAGGCAAATTATAGTTTTTGATTAAACATGCTTACTTTCGTAAATCCATCCTTAGGTCATTCATAATCTCATCATGAAAAGTCTTAGCTTAGGAATCATAATTCATACATAGGTTCATATAGACTTCTTGAAATTCATGTCTTCACAATTCAACCCATCAACACATTCATAATTTCAAAATTGGGGAAGAAGGCATGGGTTCATGGGGATTCATCTAAATTCATGAAATTCAACTCAATTTATACTTCAAAGTACATAAAACAATCAATTGAAGCAACTTTGCAAAGAACCCATGACATGGAAGAAAACCCTTAATTCAATTGGGAATTTATAACTTGAAAATTGGAGATTTTAGGGATTCCATGGAGGAAAGGGCTCCATGGATGAAGACTATCATACCTTAGTGTTCAATTTCCTTAAGCAATTGATGAAGAAAAAACTTGATTTCTTGAACCCTAGCTTGTCCTCTTCTTCTTTTTCTAACTTCTAGAGAGAGAAATATTTGAGGGAGAAGAGTGTGGGGAAACTTGTAAAGTGATTTGGAAGGGTAAATTTTTGGATTAAAAAGACTTATATAGTGCTAGAAATAGTAAGGAACCGACCTTAGTAGATAAACAAGTCATGGGGTGAAAAGAGCAAAAGCCCCTCTTAAAATTAACTGTCGGACCCTATCGATGGCTTGACCTATGGTCCGTAGGTCCAACCACGGACCATCCTGGTCAACCGTCGTTGGGTTCAGAGACTGTTAACTTGGACCCTGCAACGATGGGTCCCCACCTACGGCTCGTACCAAGATCGACGGGCCGTCCTAGCAAGCCATCGTTGAGGTTCTGCAACTTGACATTTTGAGATCACTAACCTGCCACCCCGGTTCCCACCTACGGTCCATAGGTGGCCTTCGTCGTTACTGGCACCAACCTAGAAATCAGAAATTTTCCACCCTTTCGAATTCGGAGTATTACACTAACACAGTATAGGACAGTTCTGGTAGCGTGGGCAAGACGCTGCATCATCACATAGCTCAAAGTGATGGTTGTCGGTTAGAGAAACTCCCAAGTATAGTTAAGATGTATTTTCACTTATTATGTTGAGTTTCAGAGATGATTAAGTATTTTTGTAAAGTTTAAATGATTTCATTCCTTTAATTCTTTATATTCAATTGAGATTATGCTATATCTATTGCAGTCCTTTTATTCAGTTGTTTCGCTTCGGCAATATTACATACTCGTTCACTCAATGTACTGATATCATTCAACCTGCATCTTTTAATGATGCAGATATAGGCACTTAGGATCCTCAACAAAAGTCTATTGAGATCACTTAATCTGCTCGTCAGCTTTTGAGTGAGGCCTCCATGCTTCCAGAGGAATCCAGTTTTGTGAGTTATTAGTATTAGTTTTTGAGAAGTCGTGAGTCTTGTCCCGATGCTCATATTTATTCAATAGAGGCTTCATAGATAGACAGTTTTGGAGAGTCTTTCAGTTTCACAAGTTTTCTTTAAAACTTATGTTTAATACTCAGTATATTCAGAGAGTTTTGAGATTTAATACACTGTTGATTTAGCATTTCTTTCAGTTTAATGCTTGTGTATGGTTGAGTTAGTATTTCACTTGTAGTTAGCTAGGATAAGGGTTTTCTTGGGGAGCAGCAATGGTTCTCGAGTGCCGGATCACACAGGATTTTGAATCACTCAAATTGGAGCTCGGATGAGGGAGAAGTCACCTTTTGAAAATAAAAAATGAGACTACAATTTCACTATATAAATAGCCCAGATCTGGTCGCTAAAAGTCTAATTCTGGTTGCTAAAAGTCTTATTTCTCGTTGGTAAAAGCCTGCACCAGATATGAGCACTTTTGTTGGTTTGCTTAAACTCCGAATTCTATGACGGAGTGCAAGAGATTCATTCAGAACCCTGTGAATGCAAATGAGATATGCAACCGTACCAAATTCGCCATTCCGAACTCAACGGAGAAGTGAAATTTTCATATGAGATCATCTCATTAAAAAGTGGGTCCCACATACAAACTCCATTTAAGCCAAAATCCACAAGGGGGCTCAAAATTAGCCTGGAAGCCTCAGGATCCAAACAAAGGGTCGTTCTAGACCAAATTCGACATTGCAGAGCTAATCACGATGATGGAGTTCTCATTCAAGCTCATTTACTCATAATGTTGACTAAAGTCAAACTTAGGCCTTAACTTGAAAGTTAAAATGCCCTATCGCAGAGACTCACACTGAAAGCCTTGGGAGTTGTGCCTACCATGTTACTAGCCTAAAATGACTCTTCCAGGGCTGATGGAATTGTCAGAATAGGATTCTGAAGTCATCTTCATGAACTTTTGATCAAAACTGACCATTTAAGGTACAAAAGATCCATCTCTAAATGATGAATAGGTGACCAAACTGTCAGTCTTAGTTAGCCATAAATGACTTGGGGTCGCTACTGGAAAGCTCTAAATGACGAATAGGAGGAATAATCACATAGATAGATGGATGGGTGGATGGATGGATAGATAGATAGATATTTAAATCCTTTCATCATTCCGACTTGGCATGCAAATTCTAATCTTGTTAAGTTTTAGTAATGGTGATTTGAAGTAGGAAACATACTGCCCCTTCATTTTAGTTACCTATACTAAGTGCGAACTTGTCTTGATCCAGAGAAAACGTGGTCGACAAGAAGCTGATCTGCCCATTGATACGTTTAAGAATCCAAATTTTCTTGTATTAATTTCAGAAAATTTAAGTGAGGTGTTGCTCTCAATTGCACATGTAAGGGTACATGGTCGCACAAGTAATATAGTGGCTCTAAAAGAGCCAGATTATCGAACCCAAAGGACTTGTCAATTAACTATTTTACTAAATTATACTAGTCTAATTATTTATTCAAGAGTGTCAAAAGAGTTCGATTTATAAATTAAAGAATGCAAGAATTAAATAAAAAGATTGACTTACAATGTTTGGGACAATTCTAGGGCTGCAGCATGCTTAAGGTTTTATGTATCACATCTCATGCATTAATTAACTACGTCATCAAATTACTGATTTACTGGGTTGATTTTATGATCATGGTCTCCCGACCTCTAATCGCCTTCTCCAATTGACTGTCTAACTACATCGTTGAGCGGGGATAGGCAGGCTCAATTGGCGAGCATTTATATTTCACCCTGTTTCATAACCAAGCTTGGTGTTCATCCGGGTGTCAATCCTAAACACGAATCTAATCAAGTGATATCCAAGATAGATCAATCTCTTTGTATTATTTGATCTATCTACCTCTTCGTCTCCCGAGTCCAAGAATAGACAATATATTTATTTCTATGGTGATCAGGCATGAAATACTCAAATAAAAACACAAAATTAATTTAAGCATAACCAACATTAATTCAAAACAATCGATGTTCAATAATTACCAATAGCCGCAGCCCCAGAACAAGGGTCTTTAGCTACTAATGTCTAAGAAAAGAAAGAAGAAGAAAAGAACCCTAAAAAGTATTGACTTTGCCCTCCACCGTATATTCTTCTCCCTAAAATAATTATTCTCATGGACTATTTATAAATATAGAAAACCCTAAATAAAATAACTGAATCCAAAATAAATTAGGAACCCAAAGCCTAAAAGAATTGGAATTCCTCATGAATGAACAGTGGCGCCTTCAATTTTGCTCTTGATGCCCTCATCAACTGACACGTGGTAGAGTCCAATCGAAATTGCAATTGAAATGGAAATTCAATCCCTTTATGTATTATTTTATAAAATTTAATTCATTAAGCTACCTACTTGATTTCCTTCTATAATCTTCCATCTTTAATTCGTTTTAGCTCCAAACTTCTTTATCTTCACACCAATTTAATCCTACAAATAAAATATACTACTTAGCACAATTCATAAAATTAATACTCAAAAAGGACAAATATAAATAATAAATGTGAGGCAAATAATGATTAAAAATATGTATTTTTGGCCTCATATCATGAGTCCTATTCTGCTTTCAGTCACACTGAAATGGAAAGTTTAGCGCCAAACCAAACCCTAGTTGAAATGGATATGTTTTATGTGCCTCCATTTTTCGGTCCAGCAGCAACTTCTAATCCATCAGGTATGGCAAATTCTGGAACTCTCTCTTGCATACATGCCTAGTATGAATGTTTTCTCTAGATAGTGTTATAGATAGGCCTGATTCATTTTAGATGTCCTTTTTCTGTTGAAAGAAGATTATTTTGTGAATATAAAATGAGAAGTATCCTCTAGGGAGCGATTGACAACAACTTCTACACTGCATCTGCAAGTTTGGTCGGGTGGAGCTGTGAAATAGACCAACCATTTGACAGAAAAGTGAAGTTAGAAATACCACAGCATATCTCATATATCTGGAAGAAGTTTATCAGCCGAATATAATTTTGGTTTAACATCTTAAACTTTTTATTGCTCTTGATCGAATCCAGACAGAAGAAAAGCCAAATAATAATACCAATAGTAATAGTATTAATAGTAGCAACATAACAATAGATGATCATGAATGATGATGATAGTGAACCATCACAATTCAGGATTAATGATGATAGTGAACCATCACAATTCAGGATTAATGTGAATGCTTTCACTCTATTTTTTCCACGTTTTTCTTCCTTATGATGTTGTTGATTAATTTGTTTCAACTACTGATGTTGAGCTAGAACTGTTAGATAGATGACTGATTGCTTTATGGATACAGTTCCTCTATTACTAATACATGTCTAATATATATCCATCCCATTGTCGGGCCCTTTTCTTTCTTCTTCTTAACCTCATCTATCATTGTCCTTTTCTGATGTTGGGTTGAGTTTTATCTCTGCATGAATACCGTCTTACTTTTCACTTCAAATAAATGCAAGTCAAAATTAATGAATCTCTACTGTAAAATATGTAAACTACCTCAATTTTGATAGTTGTTGGTTCACATATCTCATGTAGAGCATCCTATGATATATTAGCGATTCACTGAGTTTTGTTGAAGGAGGTCTGACTCTTTTCTGTGTACCTTTCAGTTATGAATCAACAACCAATTTCAGCCGAAAATATTGCTGCAATGGTTAAGATTCAATAACTTGCTTCTTTGATTGTCATTTGAATGAGGTATTAGCTTTGCTAAAACTCCATAAAACATTGTGGATGTCATGATCTTATTACATATTACTTCAAGAGCCCACCATGATGGTAACCTCTGTTAGTGGACCTACACCTCCACATATTCCTACTGCTCATCCCACTTCTCGAGTCGCTGCAAGCTTGCAAAGTGGTTCACCTATTTCTGTTTATGAGGAGATGGTTTGGAATAATGAGAATATTAAGGAAACAACGCCTATTGTCAGTGATATAACACAGTCCTTAGGTCCATTTGGTGGTGTAGCTGCAAATGTCGAAATATTGAATGGAGTGGCTTCTGCTACATCTGTCGCTCCAGCTGTAACATCTGGGCAACTAGGTTCCACATCAATGACTAGGTTTGCTCCAGTTGCCAGAACTGGTCAAATATCTCAAAACTTTGGTCCTGCATCATTAACTTTGATGGCTCCCAGTATGTTTGGGAATTCTAACCCTTGCATGTCCCAACCGTTGAGTAATATCCAAGGAGGCATTCGTGTAGGCAGTCAAATAGAACCTGTAATGAGTCGAGGAAATCTTCCTGGGTCTCAAATGATGCAAAGCGGGATAGGCATGCACCAGAATGTGCCAAGTGGAATGGGTACTGGTATGCCTTCAAAAATTGGCACAATAATGCCTAGACTCAACAAGGACAGCCTGAAATATTTCCTCTAGACAGGAATAACAGTGCAGAGGTTAACATGTCTCTATCTCAGCAGCAAACATTGGCTACATCATCTCAATCAGGTTACGTCAAAATCTGGGAGGTAAGGCAAACTAATAAGTAGAAAGAGTTGAAGATGGACGGCAGACTCTATGCTCCACAAGGAAATCCTCCATAAAAGTTTTTACTGTCTAAATGGCAGATACCATTTAAATTTGAACTATTTTAAAAGAGTGTCATATATTTAGTTTTGTTGATGTTTTTATGCTGGTAGTTGATACCTTGATTTAAAAATCAAAAAGTTTGTGATTCATAAATTGACTAGCCTTACTATCTCTGATGTCAATTCTACATTGGATGCTCCAAAACCGCTATGTAGTGGTTATTTTTTCTTCTCACAGTGATCTGGCAAGCTTATGGGTTAGGCTAAGATGTCTTTAACTTATGAAAAAGAACAATTTTTTTACGAATTTTCTGTTATTTGGTGTACCCTTGTGGTCATTGAAGTGCAACGACAAAGTTATATAAGCTGGAAGTGTCACAACCTGATTCCTCAGGTCATGATGACACATATTACGCCCCACCAATAAGTAAGCCTAACCTTTAGTCCGGAGCCATAAGAAATGGGCTATCAAGTAGAGGTCAACAACAAGGAGCATGAGGCTTATAACAAGTCTAAGAAAAGGGTACTCCACAGAAATGTAATACAAGAAACCATCCCCAAGACTTGACATCAGTCAGTAATCGAACATCTAATCAAAATAAGAGTACAAGACTTTTACAAATACAGTATGAGTACAAGTTGTCTCTGAAATACAACGTAAAGCCTAGCCTAGCCAAAAACAGATGAAAACTGGTAACTCCGAACAGTAGGAGCTCACCCTAGTCTCCAAAATCCAAAGCTGCTCCGCACGAACTCCAAGTCAATGGTGAGAACTCGTACTGCAATCTGCAAGGTGCAAAAGTATAGTATGAGTACCAATAAACAGTACTCAGTAGGCATCAACCGACTGAGCTCCAAAGATAATACAAGTATAAACAATCAGTAATCAGGAGAGTATAACAAGTAACTAAATAGGAGAATTCTCTTGTAAAAGCATTTTTTTTACATTTTTCTCGTTGTGTTAGATATATACATATATTTCTATGAAAGCATTTTTTTTATACTTGAGTATCGAATATAACAGAAATGGAAATTTTATTTTTAAAAATTATTTGCGGCAAGTAGAAAATATTTATCTAAAAACATATGTATATGTCTATAACAAAACAAGAAAAAAAATTGGGATCGAAGGGTTAGGTGGGGTAGGGTAGAATTGTTTTTTTAAAAAAATAAAAATAATAATAATTTTGGAACAGGGTAAGAAAAAAAATTTTAAAAAAATTAAAAAGAATATTATTTTTTGAATAGTGATATTTTAATCTTTAATTTTTAACTAAAGAAAGAGTAATTAAAGAGAGAAGTGTGCTTCTCAAACTAATGAGTGATAGTTTAGTTATGAAACTTACACTCCTAGTAGTTTAGATATCAAACTAAAAAAAGAGATAGTTTAGATGTGTTATGACACTTTACTCTTTATATAATTGATACTAATGGATTCCTAAATTTGTGAAAGTTGAGATTTTTTTTAGACTGATTTCCAAAATCAAACCGTTAATCCTAATAACATGTTTACTAAATTAATTCAATCTAACCCTTAACCATAGTAACATTTTACTAAATTAATTCAATCTGACCCTTATCCATAGTAACATTTCAAATCCTAGCTTAGTATGGCGATCACTTCGTGCATCTAAATACCTTCTTCAGAAGGGATGCGTCAAGTGCATTAGTTATGGCCTTGATACTAGGATTTCAATGATCCATCGTTACTGACTAGACAATTCTTATTTATTACATGTAACCTCCATAAGGACTTACTAGACTTGAATGTGACAGATATTATTAACTGAGACATAAGAACGACTTGGAATATTCACAAGTTGGAGACATTTTTCTGCGCTGATAAGGTAGATTGCATTAAGCGAATTGCGTTGGGATTTACTCACCAAGATGATCAACGGATGTGGAAATTTCATAAAAGATGATACACCGTGAAGAGTGGGTATCTGATGTTGCATAATGCTACTGCACCTAATTTAAATGGCCAATTTTGGCCAAAAAACTGAAAACTGAAGATGCTTCCTAAGGTATTGAATTTTTTTTTGAGAGCTTTTTATAGTGTCCTTCCAACCAGCGATAACTTAATGAGTAAGAAGATTCTTGAATCCAACTTATGCCTTGCATGCCTCTAAGGGACAAAAATAATATTGAACTATTTAGTCGAGTGCAACGCACGAAACAAGTATGTTTAGGTTGGCGGCAGTCTAGTCCATCTTTCTTGGATTGGCTTAATTTGCTGAATGATATTGTAAATCTTGATCAATTACATGAAGCCGTCGTGATCCCTTGGGAACTCTGGGATGCTAGAAATAGTCTTGCAAAGTTATCCAAAAAATAGCCCGATTTTGGCAGGAATAGACTAACGCGGGAAGGGCAACCTCCAGTGCTATTGCGACAGGAACTAGCTTTATTAGATGGCTTCCTCATAATGAGAATATCCTTAATTGAAACATTGACGCTTCTTTTTATCTTACTTTGGGAAACATTGATGCTTCTTTTGATCTTACTTTGGGAGTAGCAGGAGTTAGCATGCTAGTCTATGATTCTCATGAAACTTCATCAGAGGTTGCTCTAGTCGATTAGATACACCACATGACTCACTCATGGTCGAGACTTTGGATGTTTGAGAAGCACTAAGCTAGCTTAAGGAACACTTTGCATCAATTTCAATAATTGTCGAGATTGACAGTCTTTTGGTTGATTAAACAACATCAAAATTGGGAGAATCTTGCGACAACTCTTAATTTTGATGTTATAATTCGTGATTGTAAAGGCTAAAGCACTCATGTTTGACTTTACTTCTATTGTGACAGATCAGTTTTCTCCACATCCCAGCTAACTCAACCTTTCTAACATGCATGAATAACTTCGGATGCCTCACCTCATATAAGGATCATCACCATTCGAAAGAGGAAAAGTCTTCAAAAGGATTAACAACAAGACAGGATCAGCTTGAGATAGCAGGCCAGCTGCTTGCAATAAATTAAAGTTCTGGATAATCTCAGATGTAATACATTAGCATCCAGTACTGCATATGGAAGCTTAAAACTTTTTTCATATGCAAGTGATATAATACACAGCGAAGAGGTTTCCACCTCATCATATATTGTCATTGATAGCATTATACAAAACATAAGAACAATCAATTACCCAATCCCAGTCTTAAAGAAGGATAGCCAAACCTACCTCAAAGGCCGAAAACTTCACCTGAACACTCTACCGGAGCTTTAACCTCAAATACCAACTCCGAAATGATCCCTAACTATGAAGAATGGAAAGAATTCATCAAAAGGAGTTCAACGATACCCATATTGCAAGATTTAAGAACTGGCATTAAAATGATCCAAAAATCACCTCGAAACTGAAAAGGGAAAAAATGGAATTTTAGTTGAAAATTAAGTTTTACACATCAAGAGGAGTTCGTGGTTGAAAAACCCATAAAAATCGAGCAAGAAACGGATTCAAAATCATGAAATTACTAGTTTTGAAATTTGGGGGAAAAACCACAAAACCCACATTGAGATCTTGAATTTTAAAGAGATTTTGAAGATAAAATCATTACGAAATGATTAACAAATGACAAAAGAGACTTACTCCAATGATTTTCCTCAAAAGATTGCTTCAAAATTTGTCTCTCCGAAGCTCCAATTGTGTAACAATGGTGGAAATGAGAAAGGAAGGAACAAACCAAAAATATGGGTTATTTTCAGCCAAAAAGGGACCACACGTTGACCGCGGTCAACTTGCACCAACACCATACAAAATATGTTTTTAACCCTCGGAACTCATTCGTTACCCTATAAACATTAACCAATAGGGCAAATTAATCAGAAAACATGTTTCGGAGCTAATAAAATCATCAGATTGCCGAAAAAAGATTGGTATGACTAAACTACCCCAACGGACCTCTTTTTGGCCTAAAACTCAACTTTAAGCCTAAATACCCAAAATGATTTCTAAGGTATCGAGGCTCTAACCAAACACCCTACTATACCAAACTCGACGTTCCAAATGCAATGGAATTAACAAAAACACCATTCGACGCTCGGATCTCGGAATGTTGACCCAAGTCAACTATAGTCTTAAAGACGCCACCCAAGGTCTCAAAATCACTAAAATCCCTCCCGATCGCATTGGGGACCATACAAACCACTCCCGAAACACAAACAAAGCATGAAACCGCTAAGGGAAAAGGAAAAATGGTCATTTCACACAAAAAGGTAATTTCACAAGAATTAAGACATTACACCATCCACCACTAAAACACTCGTTCGTCCTCGAACGAAAGGCAAATTAAAGTACCTGAAGGAGTGAAAAGCTAAGGATATCTATGACGCCTATCGGAATCCACCTCCCAAGTAGCCTCCTAAACCGGCTGGTGTCACCACTGAACTTTCACTGAATCAATATGCTTTGACTTCAGCTGTCTAGTCTGTCTATCCAAGATAGCAACAAGCTCCTCCTCAAAGGACAAATCCTGATCCAACGCAATCGAGTCCCTCTGAATCACATGATAATCATCATGATAGTACCGCTTAAGCATCAAAACATGGAATACGGGATGAACGGCTGACAGGTTTGGAGGCAAGGCCAATATATCGGCTGCCTCCCCATACTTTTCCAAAATCTCAAAAGGGTCAATAAACCTAACACTGAGCTTTCTTTTCTTCCTGAACCTCATCACACCCTTAGTGGGTGACACTTTGAGCAACACTCGCTCACCAATGGCGGTCACAAGGCACTGCTGAATCAATCTCACCCTATCCATGGAGTCTCTCAACAGATTAGTACCACAAGGTCGAACTCCAAAAGAATCAAAACATCCTACGGGAGATCTACACCTACTCCCATACAAGGCCTATAATGGTGCAATCTGAATGTTGGAATGGTAATTGTTGTTGTAGGGAAACTCTGCAAAAGGTAGGGATTAGTCCCAATGACCACCAAAATCCATGACACAAGCCCAAAGAATGCTCTCTAGTACCTGAATAGTCCGCTCAGACTGACCGTCAGTCTGAGGATGGAAAGCGGTACTCAACTCAAGCTTGGTACGTATTTGCTCCTGCATAGGACTCCAGAAATGAGAGGTGAACTGCGTATAGGCACTTCATATCGAACAATCTTACAGATGTAGATCCTAGCTAACTGCTCCGTACTGTAGCTAGTCTTCACCGGAATGAAATAAGCCAACTTGGTCAATTGATCCACAATCACCCAAACAGAGTCATACTTACCCAAAGTCAAAGGTAACCCAGTTACAAAGTCCATGGTAATGGGCTCCCACTTCCACTCGGGAATGAACATCCTTTGCATCAAACCCTCCCAGTCTCTAATGCTGATACTTCACCTGTTGACAATTCAAACACTTAGCAAAAATTTCCATGATGTCCCTCTTCATACCACACCACCTATAGTGTTGTTTCAAGTCATGAAACATCTTTGCCGCTCCCAGGTGAATAGAATACTTCGCACAATGAACCTTCTCCATATCATACGCGCCCAATCACCAACTTTAGGAACACAAATACGACCACTAATCCTCAAAACTCCCTCGGGATCAAGAGAACACGACTTAGCTTCACCCCTCAACACTTTGTCCCAAATCATCCTCAACCTATCGTTATCAAATTGGTGGGCACGAATCTTATCCATCAAGGTAGACCTAGCCTCAACGAAGGATAAAATACTTTGAGGTGTCGAAATATCAAGTCAAACCATCTGTCTAGCCAATGACTGAACCTCTAATGCCAAAGGTCTCTCCTCCGCCTTAAGGAAGGCTAAGCTACCCATACTACGCGCTTTTCGGGTCAAAACATCTACTACTACATTAGCCTTGCCCCGGATGATAAATAATGGTGATGTCATAATCTTTCAACAGCTCCAACCATATATGCTGCCTTATGTTAAGATTCGGCTGAGAAAAGATACACTTGAGACTACGATGGTCGGTAAAGATTTCACAATGAACCCCGTAGAGATAGTGTCTCTATAACTTCAAAATAAAAACAACTGCCACTAACTCCAAATTGTGAGTAGGTTAGTTCTTCTCATATACCTTCAACTATCGAGAAGCATAGGCTATGAGTTTCCCCTTCTAAATCAACACACCACCCAAACCAACACCCGAAGCATCACAGAATACAATAAATGCCACACCCTTCTCCGGTAATGCTAGAATAGGTGCCGAAGTCAATAACTCCTTGAGCTTTTGAAAGCTCGCCTCACACTCATCGGTCCACTGAAATGCTACAATCTTCTGAGTCAACCTAGTTAATGGGGCTACGATGGAAGAGAAACTCTGAACAACCGACAATAATAACCCACTAACTCAATGAAACTCTGAATCTCGGTAACTGAAGTAGGTCTAGCCCAATCACGAACTGCCGCTACCTTGGCCATCTCAACCATAATCCCATCCTTGGTCACCACGTGACACAAGAAAGCCATAGACTCAAGCCAAAACTCACACTTGGAGAATTTTTCATACAACTTCTCCTCCCTCAATCTCTGAAGCACGGCCCTCAAATGATGAACATGGTCGGCCTCATTCTTGGAGTAAAACAAGATATCATCGATGAATACAATCACAAAAGAGTCCAAATAAGGCTGAAATACCCGGTTCATCAACTCCATAAAAGTAGCTGGGGCATTAGTCAGCCCAAAATATATGACCACAGACTTATAATTCCCCTAATGATTCCTGAAAGTTATCTTCGGGATATTAGAATCCCAAACTCTCAACTGATGGTAACCCGACCTCAAGTCAATCTGAGAGAACACTGATGAACCCTGAAGCTAGTCTAATAGATCATCAATGCGAGGAAAAGAATATTTGTTCTTGATCGTTACCTTGTTCAACTATAAATAGTTAATACACATCCTGATAGTACCATCCTTTTTCTTCACAAATAAGACTGGTGCACCCCACGGTGAAACACTAGGCTGAATAAATCCTTTCTTCAACAAATCTTCCCATTGTTCCTTTAATTCCTTCAACTCAGTCGGAGCCATCCGATAAGGAGAAGTAGAAATGGGCTTGGCGCCTAGCTCCAAGTCGATCACAAAATCAATATCACGTTCCGGAGGAACACCCGGTAAATCCATATGAAATACATCCATGAACTCTCTCACCACTCTCGTGGTCTTTAAAGGAGATAAATCCTTAGTGAGATCATGGACATGGGACAAATAAAACAACCAAACCTTTTCAAACATACAACGAGCACGGATATAAGATATCACCCACTTTGGATAAGAACTTAGAGTACCTACTAACACTAATCGAGGCAAACCAGGATAAGCTAAAGTCACGGTCTTAGCATAATAGTCTAGAATTGCATGATAGGGAGATAACCAATCCATACCCAATATCACATCAAAATCAAGCATATCTAATAAGATCAAGTATGCCCGAGTATCTCTACCCAAAAATTGCACTACATAACCCGATACACCCGATACACCCGATCCACCACTAAAGACTCACCTACCGAGGTAGACACGATAATAGATACTGCAAGGGGCTAACATACACAATCAATATCCACAGCAAAATAATTTGACACATAAGAGTAGGTGGACCCGGGATCAAACAATACTGAAGTAGAGCGATGGAAAACTAGGACAATACCTATAATAACTGCATCGGAGGCCTCTACTTCAGCTTTACCCAGAATGGTGTAACACAGTCTACATTCACCACTAGTCTAGGACCCACCACGAGTATCCCCTCAAGATCCACCCTTGGCACCCCTGGTGCCACCTCTAGCCCTCTACGAAGCACCTCTGACCGCTGGAGCTGGTGTAGAATGAACAGAATGAGACCTGAGCTGAACAATAGAAGGAGCATGTCTAGGGCAATCCTTTGCCTTATGCCCAAACTCATCACAAACATAGCTGGCTCGAGGACCCAAACCTCGAGAGGATAACTAGAAGTGTTAACACATCCTCCCGAACCTAAAGAACCACCATGACTAGTCTCCCCAGACCTGGATCCACCTATACCATTTGTACTCTGAATCACCGCATGTACTGGCATGCCATGATAACCCTGGGTGCCCGGACCTGAATACTCTCTACCTCTGGAGGAATGGCCACTGAATTAATCGTGGTGACAAAACCACTTAGCGCCACCCCGTCTAGCATGTCTGATGGTCTCGATCATCCTGGCATGATCAATACTACTCTGAAAGGAGCCACCTAATAGCACAAGAAAAGTTGTGGCCTCCTGTAGATAACCGGGGAATCCCTTCACCAACTTACGAATCTGCTCAAACTCTGTAGGGATACTCGACATAGCATAATGAGACAACTCATGAAAAGAAGCCTCGTACTCAGATAAGCATAAAAATCACAGCTCTAGCCTGTCAAACTCATTTATGCGGTGATCACAAAGGCAATACGACACAAACCTCTCAAGGAACACCTTAGTGAACAGCTCCCAACCCATCATAGAAGAACCGACATGTCTTCTAGCAAGAATTGCTCCCCACCACTCCTTGGCCACTCTCACAAACTGGTAGGAAGTGTAAGCCACTCCATTTGCCTCTAAACTAACCAGGTTGAACAACCTGTCCTAGCACTCAGTCAATAAATCATAAGCCTTCTCCCCCACTGTACCGTCGAACCTGGGAGGAGCCAAACTCACAAACCTCTCAAAACTCTTCTGCTCAGACACTGACATGGCTGCACTAGGAAAAATTGTGGGGCTACAAGTCTCGAAGGTGCAATAGAGGGCACCAAAGAAGAACAAAGAGTCTAAAACCCCAAACTAGGCCCCTAAAGTTTGTTACGACCCAAAGTACCCCCTAGACATGACATGGCGTACAAGACCCCGAAAGGCCTCATACAAGCCACTTAGCATGCATCATCCAAGATAAGAGCGATTTAAAAGTTCAAAAGATGATTCATTAATCAAAGAGTTTAAGCAATAGCGGAAGTTTACACATAGTCTCAAAAGCCATCTAACATAAGAAATGAAAGAACGTTGGGACGTAACCCATACAAAGTCTTTAAAATCAAGTAAATGACATAAAAGTAAATGTGTCTACGTCCTCGAACATATGAGGACTCACCAAATTCTTCAAAATCCTTCAACTAGGCTCTAGCCATGAATAGATGGAGAAAGGTTGTCATGCCCTACATTAATAAATCAATGTAGGCAAGAGTATGCGCTAGTACAAAAATGTACCAAGTATGATAATCATGCATAAAAACATTTAAACATGTTAAAAGGGATATTTTCATAATCATGCAATAACCAAGCTAAATCATAAGAAAAAGGGGTAGAAATCATAAGTTATAAACCATTATCAATGCAAGCTAAACATTTTTACTTTACTAGAAAAATACCTTAAAAGTCACTTTAGTTCATTATTGTGGGAAGTAGACTTAACCGACATGTAAGACCATGAGAGCTATCTACATGGAATCCGGTGTCTAACCCTACACTGATAGAGTCATCCTACTTGCCAAGGTAGGACCCTTTCTTACCTGTAGCTTACGTGGATCCACTAATGTCTATCTAGACCATCATCCTATGGTGGCACATAGTTTATGGGATAAGGATATTGCTTCTAGAAACTTAGCCTCTACATAAGGGAGAACTTCCATCTCAATATCCTATCGGTGCTAAGCATAAATCCCACCGAATCGTCATATGTCATAAATCATCTTATTATCCATGAAAAGGTACAACTAGAGTTACCAATCCAAGCTTAAATCATTTAGAACAGCTCCTTAATCTTTGGTTCAACTTTAGTTGAGAAAACCTTTCAACATGTTATGAATCCATTATGTGAGAAAATCCTTTCACATTCATAGTTTGAGTAATATGTGATAAACCCTTTCACAACTCAACAACAACATCATTCATGCTTCAATCTCAAAGCAATTCATAAATCATCATAATTTTCATCGTGGAACATTCATACTTTCATAAAACACATCTTTTGATCATTCATAGTTCATCATGAAATAATAGCTTTTAGAAATCGTAAATCATGCATGGGTTCATGTATACTTCGTAAAATTTATCTTCTTCACAATTCAACCCATCAACAAACAAAATTTCAAAATTGGGGAAATCACATGGGTTCATGGGGATTCATCTCAATTCATGAAATTCAACTCAATTCATGCTTCATAGTTCATAAAAACAATCAATTAAATCAACATTGAAAAGAACCCATGACATAGAAGAAAAACCCTAACTTCAATGGAGGATTTCTAACTTGAACAATAGAGAATTTTAAGGACTCTATGGAGGAAAGGGCTCCATAGATGAAGATCATCATACCTTAGTGTTCAATTTCCTTAAACAATTGATGAACAAAACTTGATTTTTTGAAACCTAACTTGCCCTCTTCTTCTTTCTTCTTCTTCTTCTTCTTCTTCTTCTAACTTCTAGAGAGAGAAATATTTGAGAGGGAAGAGTTTGGGAAAACTGTAAAGTAATTTGGAAGGGTAGATTTTAGGATTAAAAAGGCTTATATAGTGTTAGAAACTATAGGGAACCGACATAAATTAGGCATTAAACATTTAGGGGAAAACACCAAAAAACTTTAAAATAACTGTCAAACCCTTATCGACGGCCCGACACACGGTCCGTAGGTCCTTCCACGGACCGTACAGGTCAACCATCATTGGGTTCAGAGACCTCCAACTTCAGACCCCCGAACGACAGGACCCTACCTACGGATCGTGGGCCCATTTATGGACCGTGCACCACGGCCGTAGGTCCCAACATTCGACCCTAAAATTTCTCTAAGTCTGGGGCCCATCTACGAGACACTCCAACGGTCTGTGGAAGCAATGACAGACCATTCTGCTAAATCGTGAAAAGAGTTCTGAGGCTTGACATTTTAAAGACATTCAGTAGGCCAACTACAGTTCCCACCTACAGTCTGTCAGCCCATCTAAGGTCCGTAGGTGGCCTCTGTCGTCACTGGTACCAGAACCTACAACCTTTTTCTTCTTCCAAATCTGAGGTGTTACATTATCTACCCCTTGGGAACATTCGTCCTCGAATGGAACTCAAGACATCATAAGAAGGGTAAGATCAAGATCTAACAGCCCAACATGCATGCAATAACATAAATGCACATATCCGAGAAGAAAACATCATCTCCAAGCTAAAGCATGTTACAAACATCATTTCATAAAAGCTTTATGCAACTCATACTCAGATGCACATAATCTTAGAGAGATCAATCAGGTTAGCTCATTTTTTCAAAATCCAACTCTTCATGAACATGCATAAACAAGGAATCATGAAAACAACTATGACACATGAAACCAAAAGAATGAACCATGAGGAACTTAGATACCTCAAGCTAGAGTAAAGTCGTAGTGAAAGAGATGAGGATATCGGGACATCATATCCGCTTCGGCCTCCCAAGTATCACCCTCAACCAATTGATTCCTCCAAAGAACCTTCACAGAAGCAACTTCTTTATTTCATAACTTCCGGACTTGCCGGTCTAAAATCTCAACCGGAATTTCTTCATAGGAAAGACTATCCTTTTTACCAAGACACTCCAATTGCACTATAGATGACGGATCACCAACACACTTCTTCAACAATGAGACATGGAAAATCGGATGCACCGATGCCAAATCATTAGGTAAGTCAAGTTCTTAAGCAACCTTACCAACACGTCTCAAAATTTGATATAGGCCTACATAACGGGGACTAAGCTTCCCTTTCTTTCCAAATCTCATTACACCCTTCATGGGTGAAATTTTCAAGTAAACCCAATCATCAACATCAAATTCTGAATCTCTTCTTCTAACATCGTCATAGGACTTTTGTTGACATTAAGCCATTTTCAACCTCTCTCTAATAAGCCAAACTTTCTCCATAGCATCATGTACTAGCTCGGGACCTATCAAAGAAACTTCACAAACTTCAAACCAACCTATAGGATATCTACACCTCCTACCATAAAGAGCCTCAAACGGAGCCATACCAATACTAGAATACTAGCTATTATTATAAGCAAATTCAATAAAAGGCAAATGATCATCCCAATTACCCTTGAAGTCAATCACACAAGCTCTCAATATATCTTCCAAAGTTTGGATAGTACATTCCGCTTGCCTATCGATTTGATGATGAAAGGTCGTGCTAAGATTAACACGAGTACCAAGACCCTTATCGAAAGACTTCCAAAACTGAGAAATAAATTGTGCACCATGATCGGAGATAATGGATAAAGGCACTCCATGCAACCTAACCATTTCTCTCAAGTACAACTTAGCATAATCCTCCGCGGAATAAGAAACCTTGATGCGAATAAAATTGGCTAATTTTGTCATACGATCCACAATAACCCAAATCGAATCATACTCCCAATGGGTGCGTGGTAAACTAACAATAAAGTCCATATTCTAATCTTCCCACTTCCAAGTAGGAATACTAATATATTGGGACAAACCTCCCGGCTTTTGATGCTCAACTTTTACTTGTTGACAATTAGGACACTTAGCCAAAAATTTGGCAATATCCCTCTTCATCCCATTCCACCAATAGACCTCCTCCAAATCACGGTACATCTTGATAGCTCTAGGTCGAATAGAATATCTAGAACTATGGGCTTCTGACAAACTTTGATCCCTGAGGCCATCTACATCGGGAACACATACACGACCTTGATATCGAAGCACACCTTCTCCCCCTTGGGAGAAGGCCTGAACGGACTTCTTGAGCACCGCTTCCTTCAACTCAACCAAATTAGGATCAAGATTTTGCTTAGTCTTCACATCGGACACAAAAGATGATTCTGAACCATTGTGAATCATAACACCACCCTCACTAGAATTAATCAACCGAACACCTAATCGGGCAAATCTATGAACATCACGAACCAACTCTTTCTTATCATCCTCAACATGAGCAACACTACCTATAGACAATGGACTAAGAGCATCCGCCACCACGTTCGCCTTGCTAGGGTGATAGAGGACACTCATGTCATAGTCCTTTAACAACTCAAGCCACCTCCTTTGGCGAAGATTTAGATCTTTTTGCTTAAACACATATTGCAAACTCTTATGGTCGGTAAAAACATCAACATGCACACCATACAAATAATGCCTCCAAATCTTTAAAGCAAACACAACCGTCGCTAACTCTAAGTCATGAGTAGGATAGTTCTTTTCATGAATCTGCAGTTGCCTTGAACCATAAACAATGACTTTCTCATTTTGCATAAGAACACACCCTAAACCAATTCTTGAAGCATCACAATAAACCACAAACCCATCGGACCCTTCCGGTAAAGTCCATATCAGAGCCGAAGTAAGCCTATCCTTCAATTCTTGAAAACTCTCCTCACACGCTTCGGACCATGTGACCTTAACCTTCTTTTGAGTCAAAGCCGTCAATAGGGAAGCAATCGAAGAAAAACCTTCAACAAACCTCCTATAGTAGCCAGCTAAACCCAAGAAACTCCGAATATCCGAAGGTGATAGAGGTCTAGGCCAATTCCTAACCGCATCTGCCTTCTTAGGATCTACCTCAATACCCTTACCAGGGACAATGTGACCAAGAAAAGCCACGGACCTTAGCCAAAAGTCACATTTACTAAACTTCACAAAGAGTTGTTGGTCCTTGAGGACTTGCAACACAATCTTCAAATGATCGGCATGCCCATTCTCACTCCTTGAGTTAATAAAAATATCATCTATGAACATAATCACAAACAAATCAAGATATTGTCTAAACACCCTATTTATCAAATCCATAAACGAGGCCAGAGCATTCATCAACCCAAACGACATCACTAGGAATTCATAATGGCCATATCTACTCTGGAAAGCCATTTTTGAAATATCATCTTCCTTCACCTTCAATTGGTGGTAACCCGAACGAAGATCAATCTTAGGGAAGTAACTTGCCCCTTGGAGTTGATCAAACAAGTCATATATTCTTGGAAGAGGAGACTTATTCTTAATGGTAACCTTGTTCAATTGACGGTAGTCAATGCATATACGAAGTGAACAATCTTTCTTTCGAACAAACAACACTAGAGCACCCCATGGAGAGATAATTGGTCGGAAGAAACCCTTATCCAACAAATCTTTCAATTGCTCATTTAACTCCTTGAGTTCTGCCGGAGCCATTCGATAAGGAGGAATAGAGATAGGTTGCGTATCGGGGAGAAGATCAATACCAAATTCTATTTTCCTTTTGGGAGGAACACCGGGTAGATCATCGGGAAACATTTTCAGAAACTCATTAACAATGAAGACCGACTCAAGAGTAGGGGTTTCAAAATCCACATCCCTCACCCTAACAAGATGGTATATACACCCTTTATAAATCATCTTTTTAGCTTTAAGACATGACACAAATTGACCTTTAGGCATAGAATTCCCCCCCCCCCCTTCCACTATAGGATAGGCTCATTTAGAAATTTAAACTTGACCACTCGAGTCCTACAATCAACATATGTATAATAAGAATGTAGCCAATCCATCCCAAGAATAACATCAAAATCTAACATATCAAGCTCTACAAGATCAACATGAGTGATTCTATGGGATAAGGAGACGGGACAATTTCTATAGACTCTCTTAGCCACAATAGATTCACCGATAGGAGTAGGGGCACAAAAGGGATCTAATAACACATCCGGAAGAACATCAAACTTCATAGCCACATATGGAGTCACAAAAGACAAAGTAGCACAGGGGTCAAGCAAAGCATAAACATTAAAGTGAAAGACTTTCATCATACCTGTAACCACGTCAGGAGAACCCTCTTGCTCATGGCAAGCTTGAAGTGCATAAAATTAGTTTGGCTTGGGAGAATTTGAACCCGAACCACTAGGTGGAGCTTGCTTACCTTCTCTTCCCGTAGCCGTGAGAGACGGACAATCCCTTATCTTATGACCGCTATTACCACAACCGAAGCAACCATGTGTACAGGCTAAGCACTTGCCCTTATGCTTCTTCCCACACCTAGCACAAGTAGCCAAAGAGAATCCACCACCATTCCCTCCTTGAGACTTAGGGTTAGGCACCCTATATTTGTTGAACTTAGGAGGAGCATTGGAGGAACCTTGACCGGAGAATATTTTTCTGAACTTAGAACGACCCTGTCCATCGGACCTTGAATGTGAGAAATTTCCATCACCGGTCTTAGCCCTCTTTGTCTCCCTAGACCTTTCCTTAAGTTTCTCCTCTTCTATTTGTTGAGCATGAACCATGAGACAAGAAATATCCATGTCATTGATAAGCATAGCGATGCGACACTCCTTGACCACCAATTCAAACACCCCCAACACGAACTTACTCATCTTTGTTCTAGGATCGGCAACCTTAGTAGGAGCATATCGAGCCAATTTTGTGAAGTTCAAAGCATACTCCTTCACACTCATGCTTCCTTGACGAAGATTTATGAACTCAAGCACCCTTGCCTTCCTCATCTCAAGGGGAAAGAACCTATCAAGAAAGGCAACCTTGAACTTCTCCCAATCAAGAGGACCCGCATAATCCACCCTCTCACTCTTCCATTACTCAAACCACAATTGAGCCTCACCCTTAAGATGATAAGCGTCCAACTCCGCCTTTTCCTCCGGTGTCACACCCATGATCATTAAAACCTTGTACACCTCATCAATGAATTCTTGAGGATCTTCCTCAACCTTAGAACCATGAAATTCCAGAGGATTCATCCTTGTGAAGTCCCCCACTCTAGATGCCGCGGTACCCACATTTGGGTTCACGGGAGCCACAACCTCCCTATTGGCTTGAGCCGTCAAGGCTTGGGCCAACACTTGAAAAGCAGCTCTAAACTCTGCATTAGTCACTTGTTCGGCCAAAGGGTCGGCCGGAACTTGAGGAGCTTGAGGAGGAGCTTCTCGTTCCACATTCTCTCCCGTATTCCTTCTAGCATAAGCTCTTCGAGTAGCCATATCCTGAAACGCATAGGATAGGGATTAGGAGAGAGACATATACAGTTACACTCTAACGCACAACTTTAGAATAATGAAAGAAGTGGAGTTTCCTAAACATCTTATAGCCTCTCATTCATAAGTATGGCGCGCTTCACAGCCATGAATAAGACTCTACTCGACGTGACTTATGAGACTTCCTAGGACCTTTCAAAACCATGTGCTCTGAACACCAAGCTTGTCCAACCCAAGGTACCCCCTAGACGTTACATGGCATACAAGACCCCGAAAGGCCTCATACAAGCCACTTAGCATGCATCATCAAAGATAAGAGCAATTTAAAAGATTAAAAGACGATTCATTAATCAAAGAGTTTAAGCAATAGAAGAAGTCTACACATAGTCTCAAAAGCCATCTAACGTGAGGAAAGAAAGATCATTGGGACGTAACACATCCAAAGTCTTTAAAAGAAAGTAAATGACATAAAAGTAAATGTGGCTACGTCCTCGAACATATGAGAACTCACCAAATTCTTCAAGAATCCTTCAACTAGGCTCTAGCCATGAATAGTTGGAGAAAGGTCGTCACGCCCTACATTAATAAATCAATATAGGCAAGAGTAAGCGTTAGTACAAAAATGTACCAAGTATGATAATCATGCATAAAAACATTTAAACATGCTAAAAGATATATTTTCATAATCATGCAATGACCAAGCTAAATCATGAGAAAAAGGGGTAGAAATCATAAGTTATAAACCGTGATCAATGCAAGCTAAACATCTTTACTTTACTTGAGAAATGTCTTAAAAGTCACTTTAGTTCATTATTGTGGGAAGTAGCCTTAACCGACATGTAAGACCATGTGAGCTATCAACATGGAATCCGGTTTCTAACCCTACGCTGATAGGGCCATCCTACTTGCCAAGGTAGGACCCTTTCTTACTTGTAGCTTACATGGATCCACTAGCTAATGTTGGTGGCACATAGTTTATGGGATGAAGAGATTGCTTCTCGAAACCCGACCTCTACATATGGGAGAGCTTCCATCTCAATATCTTCTCGGTACTAAGCATAAATTCCATGGAATAGTCATATATGATAATTCATCTTATTATCCATGAAAAGTATAACTAGAGTTACCAATCCAAGCTTACATCATTTAGAATAGCTCCTAAATCTTTACTTCAACTTTAGTTGAGAAAACCTTTCAACATGTTATGAATCCATTATAGGAGAAAATCCTTTCACATTCATAATTTAGTAATATGTCAGAAACCCTTTCACAACTCAACAACATCATTCATGCTTCAATCTCAAAATAATTCATAAATAGTCATAATTTTCATCATGGAACATGCATACTTTCATAAAACCATCTTTTGATCATTCATAGTTCATCATGAAATCATAGCTTTTAGAAATCGTAAATCCTGTATTGGTTCATGTAGACATCATAAAATTCATCTTCTTCACAATTCAACCCATCAACAAACAAAATTTCAAAATTGGGGAAATCACATGGGTTCATGGGGATTCATCTTAATTCATTAAATTCAACTCAATTCGTGCTTCATAGTTCATAAAAACAATCAATTAAATCAACATTGAAAAAAACCCGTGACATAGAAGAAAAACCTTAACTTCAATGGAGGATTTCTAACTTGAAAAATAGAGAATTTTAAGGACTCTATGGAGGAAAGGGCTCTATATATGAAGATCGTCATACCTTAGTGTTCAATTTCCTTAAGCAATTGATGAAGCAAACTTGATTTCTTGAACCCTAGCTTGCCCTCTTCTTCTTCTTCTAACTTCTAGAGAGAGAAGTATTTGAGAGGAAAGAGTTTGGGAAACTTGTAAAGTGATTTGGAAGGGTAGATTTTAGAATTAAAAAGGCTTATATAGTGTTAGGAACTGTAGGGAACCGACTTAAATTAGGCATCAAATATTAAGGGGAAAACACCAAAAAGCCCTTTAAAATAACTATCGAACCCTTATCGACGGCTCAACCTACGGTCTGTAGGTCCTTCCACGGACCGTACTGGTCGACCGTCATATGGTTCACAGACCTCCAAATTCAGACCCCCAAATGACGGGACCCTACCTACGGATCGTGGGTCCTTCTATGGACCGTACACCACGGTCGTAGGTCTAAACATTCGACCCTACAATTTCTCTAAGACTGGGCCCATTACGAGACACTCCTACAGTCCATGGAAGCAATGACGCACCGTCCTGCTAAATCGTGAAAAAAGTTCTGAGGCTTGACATTTTAAAGACATTCTGTAAGCCAACTACGGTTCCCACCTATGATCTGTCAGCCCATCTATGGTCCGTAGGTGGCCTCCGTCGTCATTGGCACCCGAACCTACAACCTTTTTCTTCTTCTGAATCTGAAGTGTTACACGTGAACTGGAAAGGTAGTACAAACTGTAATAGGAGTGCTTGAAGTGCCCAGAAGAATACCAGGAGTAGGGGCACCATCCAATCTAGCCAATAACCTGACAAGTAACTCCTGGAGCACCGGGGTACTATCGGGAACTGAAGGAGGCTATGCTGGCCTCTGCTTTTTAGCCTGCTGCTCAAAATCATCCTTATGCTAATAAACTAAGGAACTGTTCCACCTGCATACAGAAAAGTCCCACTCCAGCATCGGTGCTGCCAGTTTATATTGAACGACTCGAGTAAAGTAAACACATAAGTCATAGTAATATCAAAGATCATCAGATAAGACAAACACAAAAATCGATGCAATGCAATGAGATGATGTAATGATGTGGTGATACAGTGGAATCAAGGTTGTCGCACAACCTATCGTATACACCCTGTCGAGCTAAGCCTTCTAGACAAGGACCCATGAGGGACTCGCAGTCCATATACCAAATCGCAGTCCATAAAAAATGTCTTATTTTCTTTCTCAAATAGAATCTCCACATTTCTCAACTTCCCAAGATCAATGATTTGATGAATGTAGATAAATGCATCACAACACATATAGCATGGAGGCAATAATCAACTCAACATGTAATAAAAGGTTAAAAATTCTCAAAACTCAACCAAATCATGTTAAATACCCTCATATAAAAGTAATGGGAAAGAGTTTATTTAAAATAAGTGAGCACCATTTAGAAAAAAAACATTTCATTTCTCAAAGTATGCTAAAATCCCCAACTCAAGCCCTCTCTCGGGCCTTACAAGTAAAATAGTGTCACACACCTCTCTCATAGGCAACGCTTGAATCACATGCTCACAAAGCAAGTAGAGTAACAAAAAAGGCCTCCACATGGGCTAAACTGTACAAATAAGCCCCCACACGGGCAACACAATATAATCAAGCCCCCACACGGGCATCACAATATAATCAACAATCTCAAATTATATTATGATCCCATCCCAAAGCCTATGACATAAGAACAATTAATTACCCAATCCCAGTCTCAAAGAAGGATAGCCAAACCTACCTCGAAGGCCGAAAACTTCACCCGAACACTCTACCGGAGCTTTAACCTCAAATACGAACTCCGAAATGATCCCTAACTATCAAGAATGGAAAGAATTCATCAAAAGGAACGATACCCATATTGCAAGATTTAAGAACTGGCGTTAAAATCATCCAAAAATCACCTCGAAACTGAAGAGGGAAAAAGTGGAATTTTAGTTGAAAATTAGGTTTTACACATCAAGAGGAGTTTGTGGTTGAAAAACACATAAAAATTGAGCAGGAAACGGATTCAAAATCATTAAATTACTAGTTTTGAAATTTGGGGGGAAAACCACAAAACCCACATTAAGATGTTGAATTTTAAAGAGATTTTAAAGATAAAATCGTTACGAAATGATTAAGAAATGACAAAGAGACTTACTCCAATGAATATCCTCAAAACTCATTCTGAACCCTATAAACATGAACCAACAATGCAAAATGATCAGAAAACATGTTACGGAGCCAATGGAATTGTCGAAATTCAGAAAAAAAGATTGATATGAAAAAAATACCCCTACGAACCTCTTTTAGGCCTAAAACTCAACTTTTAGCCTAAATACCCAAAATGAATTCTAAGGAATCGGGGCTCTAATTAACCACTCCACTAGACCAAACTCGATGTTTCGGACGCAACGGAACTGACAGAAACACCATCCGACGCTTGGATCTGGGAATGTTGACCAAAGTCAACTATCTCCTTAAAAACTCCACCCAAGGTCTCAAAATTACTAAAATCCCTCTTGATCGCATCGGGGACCATACCAACAACCCTCGAAACACAAAAAAACTTGAAATCGCTAAGGGGAAAGGAAAAATGGTCATTTCACATAAAAAGGTAATCTCACAAGAATCGAGACATTACAAGAAGAGCCAACTTACGTTAGAAATTAAGTACATCAAGAAATTTAAAACAAGACCTTTAAGCATCAGATTCTTGGTCCTTTCCTTGACATATTCAAACCATTACAAGTTAGAAATTGGAAAATAAATTTCATGACATATAATTTAAAGATGTACCAGCAGATTTTCGACAAAGCATAAACAACCTATACATAATGACACATAAATATACTAATTATCATTTAGTCATACATCAAACATTAAGTAAAGAGACAATTTCTAAGGAGTTTAATGACTATAAAAATAAGTATCTAAAAGCACGATTTCCAAAATAAGGCAATGGTAAGAAAATGACTTAATATGTTATTTCCACAAAGTAGTTAACATAGGATAAAGATTTGAATCAATGATCGACTAAGTCGAAAATACGAAAGCAACTAAAATGAAACTAACAACAAATCGACAATACAAGTTCATTCATATCTCGTGGAATAAAAAACAAAGGGATAAAGGTCACTGACCTCTTTTGAGGCAGCGAACTTCGAATCCCGACCTCGGATCTACACACTTTTTGTGAATGAAAGCAAGACTAACTCAAGTAAGTTAAACCATGTGCCAACAAAGAAGGAAAAAGTTAAAAGAAACCTTGAAATTGTTATGAAGCTTATGAGTGAAGGAGGCGGCTGAACACTTTTTTCCAAATTAATTCTGAAAGCAATTATTTATAGGAAAAAAGTTAGCGATTTTCAATTTTGGGTGGATTAAATTTTGGATTTTTTGTAATTGATCAAATAAATTTGAAAATTTTGAATATTAGGAGAAGCTTTTTGAAAAAATTGTAAGTTGTAGGCTTCACGTGATTGAGAAGACCTTCTCACGAAAATTGGACAAAATCTCTATCCATAATTCATGAAACTCATAACTTTTTTCTGAAAAAATGGAAGAAAATAAGAGAGGAACAGAGACACTGTAGTACAGGCAAATGAAACCCTATTTGATTTAGGACATTAAAGGATATTTCGGGTAATTCAGATTTTTTTAGAAATTTTATTGGGCTGATTGTTTTATGGACTATGAAGGGTGTAAATCACTTAAATATGCTATATTAATAAAATATTTACCATCTATGGAAATATAATTTTTCTAACTAGATAGATCAATTTTTGGAATTAAAAAAACTGTAAAGTGAAAGGCCCATCTATCTTCACCTTTTTCCCTCTTCCTTTGCCAATTTTTCTTTTCCTCCTCCACTTCTTGTTCTTTTTGTTCTTCTTCTTCTTCTATATAATTTTCATTTAAAGAACTATCCTCAAATCAGATTTTGCCCATATTTCACGATTTTCACCCAAAAATACGACGAGAAAAGGAATAGAAAGACCAAAAATTTGTTCAAAATCATGTGCTCAAGTAGGAATTTCAAATCTCTAAAATTACAGCTGCAAGAGTTCACCATTGATGGTCATTACAAAGCTTCAAATTTTGAATTCATTAATTGTGTTTTACGAATTTGTGATTAGTTTGGATAGGTTACTCCTACAAATAATTGAAAATAGAATTTTGAGTTTATTTCTAAATTTTAAGAGGGTTTTGTTGAGATTAGAATTGATTTTAGAAGAAATACTAGACTGAACCTCAAAAACGACGAAGTTTACGGAACTCTATCGCACGTGTATTAAAGTCGAATTAGATATGTTTCATAATTGTATTAAAATCATGAACAATACATTTATAATACAGATTGCAAACTTCACTCCTTTTTTAGTGATATCAACCAAAATAATTTAGGTAACACTTGTAGTACATTTATAATATTGGCGCAATACATTTGTAATACATATTGCACACATTACTCTTTTTCTTAGTGAGACAAATCAAAATAATATATAACACACATATAATACATGTTATATTCATTAATAATACACTTATAATACATATTGGACACTTCACTCCCTTCTTAGTGATACCAACAAGAATAATTTAGGTACCACACTAATAATACATTTATAAGACATGCACAATATGTTTTTAATTCATATTGCAACTGTCACTCATTTTCTTATAGATACAAATCAAAATAATTTATAATGCACATATAATATAAGTTTATTTATGAAAATATATTTTTAATACGTATTGCAAACTTCACTCTCTTCTTAGTGATACCAATCAAATGATTCAGATAACACACTTATAATACATTTATAATACATGCACACTACATTTTTAGTACATATTGCAAATATCACGTATGTTCTTAGTTATACAAACTAAAATAATTTATAAGACACATATAATACATGTTTTATTCATGAAAAAGATAAGTTTAATTCAATCTATAGATCATTGTCTTGCCTTTTGTTAGTTATGCTTTTCATTTATTCTTTATTATCTCTTCTAATTAAACTTTAATATTGTATAATACACTTTTAATGCAAACTTAATTTATTTTGCAGTTTATTAGTTGATTTGTTACTATTGAATGACTTGTTTAATTCATTATTGATACAAATTTAATTCAGTCTATAGATCACTGTCTAGTCTTTGATTTGTTAAATTTCTATTCATGCTTAATTCTTTCTTCTAATTAAACTTTAATATTTGTGTAATACACTTTTAATAAAAGGTTAATTCATTTTGCAGTTTATTCATTGATTTGTTACGATTAGATTTCTTGTTTAATTCATTATTGATACAAGTTTTATTCAGTTTAAAGATCACAAAATGCTCTTTCATTTGCTACATTTTACATTCAGGTTTAATTCTTTAAGAGTTGAGAAAACTTATGAAGTTCCTTTCTTGCAGATAGTTAAGAACTGCATGCCCGTCAATTGCCCAAAAAACTAGAATATCTGCCTTTCTAGTACACTGCCTAACACTTGAATAAATGTAACAAAATTTTAGGAGCTGTAACATGACTAAACAAGAATCAATATCTGACAAATGAAGAAGATCCAACAAGATAATAAGTTTTGTCTGATTACTGTTCAACCATATGGTGTTTGGGAATAAAGTGGAGAATTTGCAATGTTTGGGGTCCATGCATACTTGACAAAAATAGGATAAAATTATAAAGGTGATAACAATTAGTTGAGAATATATTTTAGATATGTTAGCATGTTAACTTTGGATGCCGGAATCCCGAAGAAAAATTAATGGTTATGCCACATGCAGCCTCTTCTTTGAGTAGAGAGGACTGTGAAGCTATTGACATTGATTTAAGTTTGACTCTTGCATTTCTTTCAAACATATACAATACCATGTGTCTTCTTTATCTCATTTACTAGTCTCTAGGAACATGTCTTGCATGGTCATCCCAAACGATAATGTATTCATTTCATATTTTACAAAATTCATAAATTTTAAAAGTTGAGAAATTTATATGTGCAACATAAAAAAAAATTGGTAATAAGAGATTCTTACCCAATAAATGAAATGAATCATCAAACTTATCACATATAATTATAGTTATTTCCTGTCCTACAATTATGATGCCACCAAAATTGAGAGAGGAACAAAAATGACAAAATATAAATACAATTAAATTTGGTAATACATAACAGATGAAAAAGGAATCAAATAAAATAAGAGACTTTGAAATCAACAATTGAAAACAATATTGTTTCTTAAGATTGATCTAATACTTGTGGTACATTTGTCACGACCCGATACCTCGTGTCATGATGGCATCCTCCATAACCCGCCAGTAGGTAAGTCAACTCGTACCCAGAACGTGAGTAATAGGTATAAGGGAGAACTAAATAGGAAATAATACTAACAATAAGAATAGACAGAAATGGAAAGCAAACCAAAAGCTATATATAATGGAAACTCTCCAAGAACTTGGAAGTCACGAGTACAAAACTATCTAGTAAGAACCAATACAAGTCAAATAAGTGGACCACAAAGAACCGTCTCAAAGGTGAAAGACAAGCTAACATATGTACAGAAGGAGACATGCTGGTCCAAGACGCCAAGTACTCACCTTCGCCTCCGATATCAATAAGATGCAAAAGATGGCACAAACGATCACCGCTGGTAGCAGGTACTAGGACTTGCATCACAAAAATGATGCAGAGTGCATCATAAGTACAAAAACAAAGTACTCTGTAGACATCATAGGCCGACTGAGCAAGAAAGGTAATGACAATTAGAAAAGATAGAATCTAGAGACAAACAAAGGCCAAAGCGGGAAAGAAAGAAGGCACACAAGTATATAGAAAGTAAATCTAATTATAGCTAAACTAAACCTAACTGAACTTCCATTAGCCAAAAGATACACTCATGCGCAAGTTTAAATAAAACCCGAACGGACCCCATAAGCCTGATAGGTACACAAAATAGCTAAGACCACAAGAATAAGATACTCAAAATCAAGTACAAAAAAAGTCAACCAGGACACGAACCCACAGTGATAGGATATGGGCATCGAACCCAAAGTGGTAGAAATTGGGCCTCGAACCCAAGGGGGTAGAATCTGGGCCTCGAACCCAAAGCATCAGTCTCAAGATGGAAATAATGGCCTCAAACCGTAAAATGTAAGCCTCGAATTTTGAAATATCGGCCTCGAACCATAAATAATCACTACAACCAACAAATTATAACCCAACTAACAAGAGTGCTAATGGTGTGTCAATTCCAAGGATAATCCCAACTTAAGTCAAGTCGCCATAGGACGTCTCTCACCCAAAGGTATCAACAGAAGTCTCCCAACCTAGTACAACTCAATCTCCAATCATCGTGATAGCATAAACCTTTGGTAACGCCCCAGAATGGCAAAAGTAGGGAGAGAGAGTATAGAAGATCTAATAAGCCATAAATTCACCTAAACTAAGGCTCATACTATTAGACTCATGTCAGCTATTCTAGTCTACAAGGATCTAGTCTATCCTAAATGACGTCAATGCCAAAGCAACCCACAAGGTTCGAGAGTCTAAGGCAACACTAGCCTATCCTAGGCTAAGGCCATACGTGCATCAGAAAACAAATAAAACTCAAGTAATTTCACATAGCATGCAAGTCACACGACCAACCTTAGTAGCCTGTCACTACCCTCGATACAGCAGTATTCAACCCTAAATCATGACTTTTAAGCGGAACAACATAAATAACTAGGTACCCACCCCCAATTCACACTGATCATCATGAATTTATACATTCATGCTCAATCTAAACAGAAAGGAAGTTTGGCCTACCTGTAGGCCGACAACGCTCACTCCATATCACAAGGCCGGAGCTTTTCCCTTTTGAACGGTCTCTGAACGCTGCCACACAATCATAATTAGGATCATATTATCAATACGGTCATTTAAACACAAAAATCACCCAAAATGTAGCCGCACCAATTTTTATAGTCAAACAAGAATTGTGGGACCTACACTAGAATTTCAATAATTGACACCGTCACAAGGTCTGAAACTGAGCCTCAAACTTGTGTTCCAAAATTGGACACAATCCGAGGCTCGAAGCAGCCACAACAACAACATGCAATAAAACCCCACTTCAAGCAAAAATTAATGAAAGGGCAGTAGCTAAAACAAGAAATTCACCACAAATGGGGGTTCCTCAACAAATTCACACTCTCAAGGATCACACTAGACTTTGAATCACTCAAATCGGAGCTCAGATGAGGGATAAATCACCTTTTGAAAATAAGAACTGTGGCTGCAAAGTCGCTATATAAATAGCCGATATCTAGTCGCTAAAAGTCCAATTCTGGTCGCGAAAAGTTTGATTTCTGGTCGCTAAAAGCTTGCACCACACATCAGCACTTCAACTAGTTTCCTCAAACTCCAAATTCTTTGATGGGGTGCTCCAAATTTGTTCGGAACCCCGTGCGTGCAAATGAGATATTCAACCCTACCAAAATTGATATTTTTGACTCAACGAAGCAGTCAAAATTCCCATACGAGGTCATCTTGGAAAAAAGTGGGTCCCCCACCCAAACTCCATTTTAAGCCAAAATCCATAAGGTGACTCGAAATTAGCCTGGAAGCCTAGGGATCAAAATGAAGGGTCGTTCAAAACCAAATTCAACATCTCGGATCTAACAGCGGTGACAAAATTCTTATCCGAGCTCGTTTACTTTGAATGTTGACTAAAGTCAAACTTATGCCTTAACTTGAAAGTTAAAATGCCCAATCACACAGACTCGCACTGAAAGCTATTGGAGTCATACCGACCATGTCACTAGCCTAAAATGACCCTTACGAAGCTGATGGAATCGTCGAAATTGGATTCTGAGATCATCTTCTAGAACTTTTGATCAAAACTGGTCGTTCAAGGTTTAAAGCTCTAAAATATTAAAACTCACATAAAAACTAAACAAACGACCTGGTAACCGAACTCTCAATCCCAGCAAGTCATAAATGACTTGGGATCGCTACAAGAAAGCTCTAAATGATGAACATGAGGCATAAACAAAGAAATGACTGAGAGGTCATTACAACATCCACTACTAAAAAGGACTTTTTTTCGCGAAAGTAAGAGTGAAGAAGTGCCTGAAGGCTCAAACAAGCCAGGAAACTGCTCCCTAGCATCATGTTCGATCTCCCAGTTAGCCTCCTCAACTGGGCAATGCCTCCAATAGACCTTAACCACCTGAATGGCTCTCAAGCACAACCGCCACACATCTCTAGCAAGAATGGCAACTGGCACCTACATGTAGGTAAAGCGATCATCCAACTGTACTGCATCATACTGAAGCACATGAGACTCGTTGGGAACATACCAGTGCAACATCAACACATGGAAAATTGGGTGGATAGCTGAGAACATCGGAGACAAATCTAACTGATAGGAAACCTCTCTAACTGTCCGAAGGTTCTCAAAAGGCTCAATAAACCTGGGGCTAAACTTGCCCCACCTCTTTAATCTCATCACGTCCTTCATGGGTGACACATGGAGGAACACTCTATCACCAACACAGAATCTCAAAGGTCACCGGCTACGATCCGCATAACTCATGTGCCTACCTTGAGCTTCCCAAAAGTCTATCCTGAATCACCATCAGCTACTCAAAAGCCTCCTTAATCAAGTGTATGCCACGTCGTCTAGGTTCTATATATATTCTCAAACCAACCAATAGGAGAGCGACAACGCCTATCATATAAGGCCTCAAATGGGGCCATCTGAATGCTAGAATTGTAGCTGTTGTTGTACGAAAACTCCGCCAATGGAAAGAACTGGTTCCACAAACCTCCAAACTCTAAGACAGAAGCCAGCAACATGTCCTCAAGGACCTGGATAGTATGCTCTGACTGACCATCACTCTGCGGATGAAAAGCAGTGTTAAGGTCAACATGGGTGCCCAATTCATCCTTAAAAGTCCTCCAAAATCTAAAAGTGAACTGAGCACCCCGATCTGATATAATAGAGACCGACACACCATGAAGATGCACCACTTCACGAATGTAGATATGGGCTAACCTCTCGGTGCTGAATCAAGATTGAATAGGGAGGAAGTGTGTTGAATTGGTCAGTCAATCAAGGATGACCCAAATGTTATCAGCACCTCTAGAAGTCTGAGGTAAACTTGCCACAAAGTCCATGGTTATGTGATCCCACTTCCCCTCCGAAATGGGCGATCTTTGAAACTCACCACCAGGTCTCAAATGCTCAGCCTTCACCTATTGGAAACTAAGGTGACAAGATTCATAGTCCGCAATATCTCTCCTTATACCGCTCCACCAGTAATGTTGCCTCAAGTCACGGTACATCTTTGTGGTGTCGGGATGGATAGAATATATAGAATCATGGGACTCTCGAAGTATCAACTGAATCAAACCCCTAACTTTTGGAACATAAATACGAACTGCAACCCTCAAAACCCAATCTGAATCCAAGGTAACCTGACCGACATCACCTGCTAGCACATGATCTCGAAGTTCAACCAAGGCTCCATCCTTAAATTGACGGCTAAAAATCTGATGATGTAGAGAGGACTGAACTCCCACATAGGCTAGAACATGCCAAGAATCTGAAACATCCAACCGAATCATCTGATTAGCTAAGGACTGAATGTCCAAACTTAAAGGTCGCTCCAGCATAGATAGGAAGGCTAGACTTCCCATACTCATTGCCTTAAGACTCAAGGTGTCCGCTATGACATTCGCCTTTCCCAGATGGTAGAGAATAGAGAGGTCATAGTCCTTCAAGAGCTCAATCTAGTGATGCTGCCTTGAATTAAGATCCCTCTAGCTCATAATATGCTGAAGACTCATGTGATCAGTGTAGATTTGATACCAAATTCCATACAGGCAGTGCCTTCGGATCTTAAGTGCGAAAACTACCGCCGCCAAATTCAAGTCATGAGTGGGGTAGTTGTGCTCATGTAACCTAAGTTGCCTCAACGCAGAAGTAATGACCCAGCTCAGCTGCATCAAAGCAAAACCCAAACTAACACCGAATGCATCACAATAGATCGTAAGACCCTCACCCTCAACTGGAAGAGTCAACATGGGAGCAGTAGTCAGCAACTCCTTGAGCTTCTGAAATCTCCACTCACACTCCTCAGACCACTCAAAAGGAATATCAAAGCGAGTCAACCGGGTCAAAGATGAAAAAATGGTGGAGAAGCCCTCCACAAATCATCTATAGTAGCCTGCCGAAACGACGAAGCTCTAAACCTCAGTAATTGAAGTGGGCCTAGCCTAATCACAAATAGCCTCAATCTTTTTCAAATCTACCATGATGCCATCCTTAGACACCACGTGCCCCGAGAATGCTACAGACTAAAGACAAAACTCACACTTTGAGAACTTTGCTTAAAGCCACTAATCTCTCAAAGTCGGGAGCACAATCCTCAGATGTTGCTCATGATCACTCCTCCTCTGTGAATATACCAGAATATCATCTATGAACACCATAACGAACAAATCAAGATACAACTTTAACACCTACATCATCAAGTCCATGAAGGTGGCAGGGGCATTAGTCAACCCAAAAGACATCACTAGGAACTCATAGTGGCCATATCGAGTCCTAAATATTGTCTTAAGGATGTCTGATGCCCTATTCCTGAATTGATTGTAACTAGACCTCAGTTCAATCTTTGAAAATACTACGGCACCCTAAAACTGGTAAAATAGATCATCAATATTAGGTATGGGGTAGTGGTTCTTCACTATCACCTTGTTTAGCTGCCTATAATCAATACACATGTGCATTGTGCCATCCATCTTCTTCACAAATAGAAGGGGAACGCCCCAGTGCGACACACTAGGACTGATGAGTACCTTACCCAAGAGATCGTGAAGCGGAACACTGAGCTCCTTGAGATCTATAAGAGTCATCCGATATGGCGGAATGGAAATAGGTCAAGTACCCGGATCAAGCTTAATAGGAAAGTCAATATCATGCTCTAGGGGTAGGACAGGTAGGCCTGTATGGAACACATCTATGAGATCTCACACAATATGCATGGACTCAACTTAAGGGACCTCCTTACTCACATCCCACGCATATGCCTATTATGACAGACATCCGCTAGCCACTAGCCTCCGAGCCTGAATAAAAGAGATAACTCCAATCGGTGTGCTACTAATGGAGCCCTTCCACACCACTTGAGGAAAACAAGGCATGGCTAATGTAACTATCTTATAGAAACAATCTAAAATCGTGTGATAGGGGAATAACCAGTCCATGCCTAGAATTACATTAAAACCAAGCATATCTAGCACAATAAGGTCATCTCGTGTATCACACGCCTTGATAGTAACTAAGCAAAACCGAAACACCTGATCCACTACTAAAGACTCACCAAGGGGGGTCGACACATAGAACGGCGCTGCCATAGGCTAAGAACTTATACACAAATAAGAAGCAAAAAACACAGTCACATAAGAATAAGTAGAACTAGTGTAAAATAAAGCTGAGGTAGGCTGATGGCATAATAGAATCGTACCTATGATCACACCATTTGATTCCTCAGCTTCCGCCCTCGCTAGAGCTGCATAAAAATTACCCTGTCCCCCTCCACCCTGGCTATCAGTCCTACCACCTGACCTGCCTCCCCGAGGACCACCCCATATACCCTAATTACCACCGCATTAGACCTTGACCTCGACCCCTAGCTGGAGGTGCTGCTGGTGCAGCTGGGAGAGCTGTCTGTGGGGAAGGAGCAATCTGCCTATACATAGGACAATCTGTGGACCAGTGATCCAACTCACCATAATCAAAGCAACTCGATGATGATCTGGCCCCAAAAGAACAGCCACTACGGCCTGAAGCACAAGACTGGGACACATGGTTCTAATAGCAGCCAACCTCACTCTGGCTATATCGGTATCCCTATAAAGCCTGCAATGAGACCTGTTGTGGTTGGCTGGACTGGCCCTACTGATACCGCTTCCAGAGCCTGTCATAGGAGCCCCATACATGGAATGGGACCCGCTACCCTCATATCTGGCTCTCTTGTTGCTGCCACTTTGGGCCTCACGACAGAGCTCTTCAATAGTGTGGGCATGATCAACAACATCTAAGAAAGAATGACCTGCAGAGACCATAGACTGAGTCTTAATCCGAAGCTGAAGCCTCAACCCATGAATAAAACATCGAACTCTCTCCTCCACAGTAGGTAGAATCATGGTGGCATGATGGGAGAGCTCATGAAATCTTGCCTCATACTCTAACACCATGATGGAGCCCTACTCCAACCTGGAGAACTGATCCCAGAGGTGATCTATGATGCTGCAAGAGACAAACAAGGCCAAGACGGCCTTAGAAAACTCAGTCCATGTGACCAGAGGGGAACCAGCCAGCATGGTGTCGATAAATGTATGCCACCACTGTCTGGCTGGCCCATCCAACTGATATGCATTGAAGTCGACCACTCTCGACCCCACAATACCCAAAGTCTACAACCCCTCCTTAGAAGTGGTTAGAAACTCATGGGCATCCTCACCCACAATCCTAGAAATCGAAAAGGTGAAAGCCTCAGGAATACTCCAAGTATCTTCTGTTCCTCTAGTGGCATAGATCTGGCCGCGATCATGAGCTGGTCACCCTAAGGTGGTACTTGGGCCGTGGGTGCCCTTGTTGTAGGCTGATCCTTCTTTACTGGTGCTATCACAAGTGCCAGTTCTAGTGCTAGAGTAGGTGCTGCAGTTGGAGCCTGTTGCATGCTGTCGAGAACAGTCTAAAGCTGGGCATTAGGTTCTTAAGGATCCGGTCCCATACTCGGTCTGGGGATTGGCTGGGTTGGTCCCAACCCCAGCGGTTAATCAGGAATAAGGGTTGTTGGGGGATCCGTTATGGGCTCCGGACCATGCTCTCTATCTAAGGGTGGAGCTGAACCCCTACCAGGCAAGGGAGGTCGACCCCTACCCCGAGCTACCACGCAGTGCGTACGAGCCATCTTGTGAAAAAGTGATACAAGTGAGATTCTAAGAAACAAATAACACAGACACTACACGAACAAGATTCAAGAGAGAAGAATTCCTAAGGACACGCTGTAGCCTCCCAAAGACAGGATACGAATGTCTCTACACTGATCCGTAGGACTCTACCAAGTATTAGCTCTGTACAAGGTATACCGATTAACTTTGGCCTCTAATACATACTTTTCACGAACCGATCCCTCGATTCATGATGGCACCTACCATAACCCGTAGCAGAAAAGCCAACTGGTACCCCAAACGTAAGTAATAGGTATAAGGACAGAACCAAATAGGAAATAATACTAACAATAAGAAAAGACAGAAACAGAAAGAAAACAAAAAGATATATATAATGGAAACCATCCCAAAACCTGGAAGTCACGAGCATAGAGCTGTCTAAGTAAAACAAATACAAGTCCCAAAAGTGGACCACAACAAGTCGTCTCAAAGGCAAAAGAAAAGCTAACATATGTATAGAAGGAGATAGGCTGGTCCAGGATGCCAAGTGCTCACCCTCGTCTCCAATATCCACAAGATGCAAAAGATGGCACGAACGATCACCGCTAGTAGCTGGTACTAGGACCTGCATCACTAAAAAGATGCAGAGTATAACAGAAGTATCAAAATAACATACTCATTAGGCAATATAGGCCGACTGAGTAAGAAAACAAAAGACAATCAGAAAAGATAGAATCTAGACACAAATAAAGGTCAAAGTAGGAAAGAAAGAAGGCACACAAGTATACAAAAAGTAAACCTAAGTACAGCTAAATTAAACCTAACTAACCCCATAAGTCCAAAAGGTAGACTCGTGCATAAATTTAAATAAAACCCGAACAGACCCTCATAAGCCCGAAAGATATACCAAATAGCTAAGACTACAAGAATAAGACACTTGAACCCAAATCCAAAAGAAGTCAATGGGCCTCGAACCCACAATGATAGGATCTGGGCCTCAAATCCAAAGTGGTAGAATCTGGGCCTCAAACCCAAGGTGGTAGAATCAGGGCCTCGTACCCAAAGCATAGTCTCAACCATACTCGTAAGGTGGATGAAGGGCAATATTGTACCAAATCCCATAGTTTAAGCACATTTTAGGCCCTTTTCCGTTAAAATAATTTGAAATTACTTAATATATGAGCTCACATGATTGACTTGATTGTGAATTTCATAGTAAATTAAACAAGACAAACATTAGTCATCTAAAAAAATTTCTATATGACAAAGAAGAGGAAAAAAAGGAGGAAATAACGATGACATTCATAGAGAAATAATTACTTCAATAAAAGATGACTTATCAATTAAGCAAATATGTATGAATACTGCATTTTTCTTTTGTGTGTACCTAAAATTCAAAATAAAAGAATAAAAATAATCATTTCTCCTATCCCCACCCGATCCCACCATTACAATAATACAAATCAAAAAAATATAAATATGTGAGTTCATTTCAAGTTTGAGTACCGAATATCCTAATTAAGGATAAGAGATTTAAAAAGTAATTAAAAAAGAATATGAACAAGACATTTGGATAATTGATAGAAATTTTATATGAATAAAAATAATAATTTTTTTTAGATGGACAATTAGTCGGGGTGAGTTTGGATTTTAGTTGGATCCCCATTTATGAGTTGGGTTATAATAAATTAGCGGTTGATTTAAAATAGGCCAATAGGAAGATATCATGAACTTAATTATGTTTCGATATTATTTTCGAGTGTATCGGGTCAAAATATGAATCATATGTGGTTTTATAAAAACAAATTTTAAAAAATATGGTTTTTATTATTTATTTGAGAAGGGTTTAAATTTGGACCAATCACATTAGGCAACATAATAAATAAATATTTAATAATTTTACTTTAAGGGAGCTATTAAAAATAAGGAAAATATGAGCCAAAGGATTAACATCAAGGGTATTTTTGAGTCAAAAGGCGGACGCCAAGGGTATTTTAGTGCCAAAAGGTGGATGAAGGATAATTTTGTACCAATTCAAATACTTGAGGGGCATTTTAGGCCCTTCTCCGAAAAAAATTAAGGCATCTCTTCTAACTTTCACTTTATGCCACGGATAGTATTGAGCCGCCCTTGCTCCTGATGGCTTAACCACCCAAGTAGAAAACTTAAAAGGAGAGTTCCTCTAACAACATTCCATGCAACTTAAGACTATGGTACCATCACTTTACCATTTGTATCTTCAACATTGAACTATTATAGATGAGTCCCAAATTTAGCAACTCTTTAATTGAAAAGAGGGTGAAACAGTTAATCCTACAGGAGTTCGAATGGACATTCAAACAGTAATTACTTCAACATATTGTCAACGGGTTTTGACCCTAAAAACAAGGAGAAAATCTCAATGAAGAAAATTGTACCGCATTATATATTGCTCGTAATTTCGAAAGCTTCCTTGGGCATATAACAGAGAGGAAAACAAAGAACTGCAAGAAAAGGAAAACATTCAGCGGAGGAATATGAGGGAAGCACCATGGTTTTGAAGAGTAAAGGGTTATCAACCAGTACCTGAGGAAATGTTTTTGCAACTGTCTCAACATCAGCTAGTCAAAGACTGGTATGTGCTTCAATATTTCCACGCTGGTCCATATTTGGCATAGCTGGATAATATACTGGTGTAGGCAATGGATAAGGGTTACTTGCAGCAACAAGAATGCAATGTCTTTGCCTATCTACATTTTTTTGTGTTTGTTGGCTTCCATTGGGTGAACTGAACGAAAAATCAGTCAAGTGAAATATATATGTGCAGTATGAGGAAGAAACAAATTTGTGTTATGCAGATAAAGGCTATGTGAGCAAAGTATGAGCAGTTCAGGTTACATTACACTCCAACATAGACAAAATTGCGCTACAACATAGACAGAAATTCTGTTCACTATATAATCAATTCCTCCTACAATACAATATAGGCTGATAACAAACTTGGGGTTGTTAGTATTGGCAACCACAGTGACCAACTCCAAAAAGAAAACAACACATTGGCATTTCTTTTTCAATATACGAAGCTTTTGTGACTTGTTGGCTTTACCCCAAACCCACTCCCTCTTCATCCTTCCTTCAAACCATTTATGTACACTTCTTTTCTTGGATTTTTTCAGTCTTTCTTTTAAAAAAAGTCTTGCTTTCCCCAATTCACATTGACTAGTTTATATAGAAGAACCTTTAAATAGAAGGTGAAGAGGTTTACTCAGTTTAAGTCTGATTTAAACTAAAAGCACTTTCTTTTAATAAATAAAATTTCAATGCATGAGTCACCAGTATGGCCCCAAAGCATGTGTACAAAAGATCATTTACGTACAATCATGTATGTAGACTACTCTTGATCTCCTAACAAACCTCTCATCCATCTATAAGAAAAAGGGGGCATTTCTTTATTAATTCACTAATTTTGAAAGTCTCATATATGTTTTAGGGCTTTATGTTAGCTTCTACCAAAAAAAAAAGAAGAGCCAAACCAAAACTCCCAAAAATGAAACAAAAATCAATCTTTACAAAACCAAATCCATACACTCTTCTTTTTTTGTGATGACCAACACTCTTCTTTTTTTTTCCTGAAGGAAAAAAAACAAAACTAAGTTTACAAGAAAATACAAAAACCAAACCTTTTTCTAAAGCAAACACCACTTGGGAGAACAAATATTTTCCAACATAGTTAGAGCAGAGATAAAGCTTTTAACTCTTCATAACCTAATAAAGCCTTTGTAAAAATTAGCTGGTGGAGATTTATGTGAACCAACTAATGCAACTACTAACCTGCGAAACATGTTCAGCTTTCATGGGGAGGATATACAAGAATCAAACCAGAATGACCTCTTTCCTTAATGGAAAAGGATTATGATCTTCAAAATATCAAGTTCACATAACAATACTAAATTATGACATGTTGATTGCTGCGCGACATATGTACACTCTTTTACATCCTCCAACTACAACTTCAATGTACTTCAAACAAAGTCAAATATAATAACCCATTAGAACTTACTAATCTCGTCTTCTTTTTGCAAGGTAAAGTAACTTTTTAATCCTAGTCAATGCACATGTCAAACTTTATCTACAATGTATCATAAATGAGTATAACTTATTGTTACCCTATGAAGCACAAGTCAAACCATTATATATGAACTAGGAAAGGACAAGAAATCTGGTTTTAATAAAGCTGAATGAAACCGATGAAAAACAGTTGAATCTTGGTAATAAGAAGGAAAGTGCCCTTCTTCAGTTTATGTTGGTAGTTCACAAGCATAAGGCAGAAATACTTTTCTACTTATTTCACTCCTATATTAAATATCATACAATCAATACGGCATTCAAATAAACAGAAAGTAGTAAAACCAAGCAATAATTTACTGGCTAATTATCTACACGTCTACAATGTTTTAAGGGAAACTTAAACTTATCCTCACCATTCTGAACAACAGTAGCATAGTAAAGAGCAACAAGTACTACACCTCAATCCCAAGTAAGCTAGACTTATTAATAATGGTATAGAATATACAAAATAATTGATAATCATATGTATCTCACAGAACTCAAAAGAAAGCACAAAGAGGAAAGCATGTAATAGAAAATCAAATAATAAGATATGCGTAAATAATACCAAACAAGACAAAACTACTGCTCATAATACCATAAATACTCATTTTCAAAATATCCTAATCAGTAAAACACACCATCAATGCTGAAGCAAGGCCTTCTGCAGCTGCAGCATAATTGAAACCACCAACTGAGAAAGGTAGAGCTGATAGCCACTGGAAAAACAAATATATGTCTGTTGTCCAGCAACTTCTTTGTAACATGCAAGTTGTATAAGAGAACGAAAAAAATAACAAAACAAGATATAAAACATCTCAAAACAAGGAAAGAAAGTTAATAAGCTATTGGATACTATAACTTAAGTATAACTTTTATAGAAGGTAACATAACATGCCTAATTATATCTTTTAGGTCTACAAGAATTTCAGGGAGGGGACAAGAATAAGTTATCTGTTCACCATATTTTCTCAGAGAGGGGAGAAGAATACATCGCTCATGACATGTGTATGTCAACCTTGTAATCAAGGGTTAAATAGCAAACATTCTTCACAATAAATTAACCAAATCATGCTAGCAAAAACATGTCAAAAATTTTCATCTAAACTAGGAAATGCGTAAAGACATCCAATCCTCTTCATCCAAATAGACAAATTTTGAAAATGTATTTGATACTCCAAAATAGCTCTAACCATACTCCCAATTGACATGGTCAAAGGCTTTATCAATGTCTAACTTCCATATTAGTCCAACCACCTCACCTCTGATTCTTGTGTCAACACATTCACTTGCTATAAGGGTTGCATCCATTATCTATCTCCCCTTGATGAATGTCATTAGGTACCTGTTTACCAAGTTATTTATCACCCTCTTCATTCTTTCTACCAGAGCTTTGGCCATAATTTTGGACATCCCTGATATCAGGCTGATAGGCCTGAAGACTCTAAGTTGAGTTGCACCTGCCTTTTTAGGAATGAGGGCCACATAAGTGGAATTTAAGATTCTCTCAAAAACCTGATGCTCATGAAAGTAATGCATAGTTTCCATAATCTCTCCCTTGGTCAGATCCCAGAAGGTCAGGTAAAAGAGAATCGGAAAACCATCAAGTCTAGGGGCCTTTATCACTAGCATAGGATTTTATTGATTCCAATATTTCTTCTTCTTCAAAATTTCACTGTAGCTATATCTTGTCTTCTTCGGAGATGACTCTTGTGTCTTGGATAGTGAAGCAAGGTCTTCATTCCCCAGTTTCCTTAAATAAGCTTTGATAAAAATTCTTGACAGCTCGCTTGATAGCTTCTAGATAAGAGTTGGTGTGGCCTTCTACATTCATAGTGTTATACACCATTTTTACTTGTGTCAAGTAGTGTACAATATATTGGTGATTCCTAAATAATTAACTTATGGAGTAGCCACCTAATTATTTTTTAAAGGTGAATTAGGACACCTAAATATTTAACTAAGTAATGCTAAAATTACCTTCAATTAATGATCTACGCTTAACTTTTTGATTCTAGGTAAGGGTTCTTGTTACCCTAAAGGAAAGGTGTAAGACATCCTTTAAGATTTGTTAAAAATAAATACCAACAAAGCTTAGGTTAACAAAAAGTTAACTTGATTAAAAAGATGACGTAAGCATAAATGCAACTTAAAAGATATATTATAAGTACTTTTAGAGAAGTGCCATATAACAAAATAGGTGAAATGGTCTGATGGACCTTTGTACTTGTATCGGCTTGTATTGTGAACCCTTCTACTTATCCCTTTGACATCTGGACCCCTGAACCCATCCAAACACAACATTTTAAACACGTGTTTTCCTAGTCAACTGTGTGTTTATCACAAACGCTTGACACATAATTTTAAAAATAATTATAAAATGACATGTATGATTATAAGATGACAAGTGTATATATAGCCACTCCATGTCATTCTTTCCTTTATTATATTTGATTAGTGTATCTATACTTCTTTTTCAAATTTTTATTTGCCTCTGCCATAACTATCCTCATTCCCACAATTTCATTCCATTTCTCTCTTTCATTTCCTTACACTTTTCCTTTCCCAACCTCTTCTACTCTTTCCATTAAAGAAAAAATGTTGGAATGATTTCTCGTTGTTCACAATCTCCCCAGAACTCAGAGTTGATGTTGGGCTCTGTTGGGTTTGGATTTTGGTGGTGACTTGTGGCATTGAGGAAGAGTGGGGATCTATTGGGTGGTTTGGTTGTTCACAATCTCGCCGGAGTTTGGGGCTAGCGGCGTTGTGAAGATCGATGTTTATTGTTGGAGTTGCTTTGGGGTTTTTAATGTTATTGCTGGTTCTCGCTTATAGTTGTTGGTTGAAACTTGTTGGAGATGGTGACAATGAAGGCGGTTTGATCGGAGAAGGTGTGGAGGAGGAGAAGAAGGTAGTGAGGTTGGGTTTGGCTTAGGAATGAAACAGGGGTCATTTGGGTGGTGTATGACTGAAATAGGGGATTAATGCCGGAAACTATTTGAGTTTTTTTGTTGTTTTTGTTTAATTTTCAACTTATCTATATAGGTTTTTCAATTTATTTGTTTACACTGGATTTCATCTTCTATTTGTGTCTTTGTTTGATTTTGGGGTTTTAGTCTATTACATTGATTTTGTTGAAAATTTTTCAGAATTTTGCTTTGTTTTCTTCAACCAATATTGAAGAAAAAAGTAATTGAAAATGCATGATAAAGAGAGCATTATAATGATGAGAAAACAATAAAGAAGAAATTTGAGGGGAGAAGATCGAAAAAGAAGCCAGAAAAACCTCAAATTTTGTCCAACAATGGTGTTAGATGCAAATGAGAAGATGATGACTTTATAAAACTCTAATGTGACTTTTAGACCCTTTTCCTCCTAATAGGTGTGTATCACATGCTCTTTGATATTAGTACCCACATAGGATGCCAAGTCAAAAAGTGTGTTTAAAATGTTGTGTTTGGATGGGTTCAGGGGTCCACATGACAAAGGGGTAAGTAGAAGGGTTCACAATACAAATCGATACAAGTACAAGGGTCCACTAGACCATTTCGCCTAACAAAATAATTTAACTTTCAAATTTAACTAAGTAGATAAGTTGTATATACAAAATTACCTATAATTGATATTAGTGAAAGCAACAATTTGAACATTTAATTGTAAGAAACTATTTTTTTAATTTAGGTTTATAAAAAATGAAGTTGTTAGTTGACATGTCCTTTTTAGCATTGAATCAAGATTAACTCAAGGCCTTTTTTTTAAAGCCAAATATGGACTAATTTATTTGCTTATAGTAATTAAAGTATTTGACATTCAAATACTTAAACGAGATAGAGTAACACTTTTTAATCAAGACCTTCTATGAAAATAAATTTAACTTGGTAAAAAATATGTTTGTTTAAATATAGGAGTAAATAATAAGCCATTAAAAATCTTTTATTAAGGTTAAGGAAATATTTGAGAAATTAGACTTTGATGACCAACTTAAGTATTTAGTTAGACAAGATATCATGTAGTTTAACTTGCATTTTTTTTACTAATATTCCTATGTTAACCGTAAGCCTCAATATATAATCCAAAACATGAAAATAAAGTCAAGCACACCAATAAATCGAGATCACAAAAGGTTAGACATAAGAAATAAGGAAGAAAAGGAAAGAGGATGTCATAGGCACCCCAAGCATGTTGCTTGCTTTTCTTACTAGCGGGTATGACTTTAGAATATAGAATGTTGATTTCTTATAGCTCGGATATGAGGTGGCATCAAGTCTCAAAGGGAGACTTCTCGCAATATCAAGAGTCTTTTACCAAGATTCCAATTTTCTCCCAAGGTGTACATTTAAAATAAAAGTGGAAAATAAAGATTAGGAAAGATGATTCTTAACTATTAGTTCACGAAAGTTGAAATAGTTAAAGCAAAGGTCATTTGTAAACAGAGAAAGTACAAGATTAATTCTTATTCAGCATAGAAAAAGAGCTATAAAGATCTGCTCATACTTTTTAGCAGAATTGAAGACCAAACAAACAACATGCTACTTTACTTAAATGAGAAATATTGTTAATTCTTGACTTAGATCTTGACACTCAAATGACTACCAATTAAAAAAAAGTCCTAAAGGCATGCCTTCTAAATGTATATTCAAATTTAACATGCTCTTTCTTTTCAAAATAGTTACTACTGCTCATATTACATAATTTTTATGCAGAAAAACAACCCTACGTTAGAAATTATAGTACATAAAGAAATTTAAAACAAGACCTTTAAGCATCAAATTCATGGTCCTTTCCTTGACATATTCAAACCATTACAAGTTAAAAAGCAAAAAATAAATTTCATGACATATAATTTAAAGATGCAGCGGCAGAGTTTCAACATAGCATAAACAATCTATACATAATGCCACTTAAATATACTGATTAGCATTTAGTCATATATCAAACTTAACGGAAAGAGATAATTTCTAAGGAGTTTAATGACTATAAAAATAAGTCTTTGAAAACATGATTTCCAAAATAAGGCAATGGTAAGAAAATGACTTAATATGTGATTTCAACAAAAAAGTGAACATAGGACAAAGATTTGAATCAATGATCGACTAAACCGATAATACGAAAACAACTAAAATGAAACTAACATAAAATTGACAATACAAGTTCGTTCATATCTCGTGGAATCAAAAACAAAGGGATAAAGGTCACTAACCTCGGATCTACACCTTTTTTGTGAACGAAAGCAAGACTAACTTGAGTAAGTTAATCCTAGTGCAAACATAGAAGAACAAAGCTAAAGGAAACTTAAAAATTGTTATGAAGCTTATGGGTGAAGGAGGCGGATGAAATTTTTTTCCAAAGGAACTCTGAAAGCATTTATTTATAGGCAAAAAGTTAGGGCTTTTCGCTTTTGGGCGGGATTAAGTTTTGGATTTTTTGAAATTGATCAAAGAAATCTGAAAAACTTGAACATTGGGGGAAGCTTTTGGAAAGACTTGTAAGTTTTAGGCTTTACGTGATTGAGAAGACCTTCTCATGAAATTGGGACAAAATATCTGTCCATAGTTGGTGAAGCTCATTACCTTTTTCTGAAAAAATTGAAGAAAATAAGAGAGGAAGAGAGCCACCGTTGTACAAGGAAATAAAACCCTATTTGATTTAGGACACTAAAGGATATTTCGGGTATTTCAGATTTTTTTAGAAATTTAAATGGGCTAATTGTTTTATGGACTAAAAAGGGTGTAAATCACATAGATATGCAATATTAATAAAATATTTACCATCTATGGCAATATAATTTTTGCTAAATAAATATAACAATTTTTTGGAATTAAAAAAATTGTAAAGTGAAAGCCCATCTATCTTCGCTTATTTTCCTCTTTCTCTGCCATTTTTTCTTTTCCCCCTCCTCTTCTTCTTTTTGTTCTTCTCTTTCTCTTTTGAAAGTTTCATTTAAAGACCTATCCTCAAATGAATTTTTTCCCATATTTTATGATTTTCACCCAAAAACACGATGAAAAGAGGAACAAAAAGACCAAAATTTTTTACAAAATCATGTGCTCGAGTAGGAATTTCAAATCTCTAAAATTACAGCAGCAAGAGTTCACCATTAATGGTCATTATAAAGCTTAAAACTTTAAAGTCATTATTTGAGTTCTACGAGTTTGTGATTAGTTTGGATAGGTTATTCCTATAAATAATTGAAAATAGCATTTTGAGTTTATATCTCAATTTAAAGAGGGTTTGGTCGAGTTTAGAATTGATTTTAGGAGAAACATTAGACTGAAGCTAAAAAAAAATGAAGTTTACGGAACTGTATAGCAATTGTATTAAAGTTTAATTAGATAAGTTTCATAATTGTATTGAAATTGTAATAAAAGCATGAACAATAAATTTATAATACATATTGCAAACCTCACTCCCTTTTTAGTGATATCAATCAAAATAATTTAGGTAACACTTGTAATACATTTATAATATAGGTACAATACATTTGTAATACATTTTGCACACATCGCTCATTTTCTTAGTGATACAAATCAAAATAATTTATAAGACACATATAATACATGTTTTATTCATTAATAATACATTTATAATACATATTTCACACTTCACTCCTTTCTTAGTGATACCAACAAGAATATTATAGGTAACACACTAATAATACATTTATAAGACATGCATAATACATTTTTAATGCATATTGCAACCGTCACTCATTTTCTTGGTGATACAAATCAAAATAATTTATAAGACACATATAATATAAGTTTATTCATGAACAATACATTTATAATATATATTGCAAACTTCACTCTCTTCTTAGTGATACCAACCAAATGATTCAGATAACACACTTATAATACATGCACACTACATTTTTAATACATATTGCAAATATCACTCATGTTCTTAGTTATACAAACTAAAATAATTTATAAGACACATATAATACATGTTTTATTCATGAATAATACAAGTTTAATTCAGTCTATAGATCATTGTCTTGTCTTTCGTTATTTATGCTTTTCATTCATTCTTAATTCTCTCTTCTAATTCAACATTAATATTGTGTAATACATTTTTAATGCAAATTAAGTTATTTTGCAGTTTATTGGTTGATTTGTTACTATTGGATTACTTGTTTAATTCATTATTGATACAAGTTTAATGCAGTCTTTAGATCACTATTTGTTCTTTCATTAATTATGTTTTCTATTCATGTATAATTCTCTTTTCTAATTAAACTTTAATATTTATGTAATACACTTTTAATACAAGGTTAATTCATTTTGTAATTTATTGGTTGATTTGTTGCGACTGGATTACTTGTTTAATTCTTTATTGATACAAGTTTTATTCAGTTTACAGATCACAAAATGCTCTTTTATTTGCTACATTTTGCATTCATGTTTATTTCTTTAAGAGTTGACAAAACTTACGGACTTCCTTTCTTGCAGATAGTTAAGAACTGCATGCCTGTCAATTGCCCAAAAAACTAGAATATCTACCTTTCAAGTGCACTCCCTAACACTTGCATAAATGTAACAAAATTTCAGGAGCTGTAACATGACTGAACAGGAATCAATATTTGACAAATGAAGAAAATCTAACAAGATAATAAGTTTTGTCTAAGAAAAATTACTGTTCAACCATATGTTCTTTGGGAATAAAATTAAGAATTTGCAATGTTTGGGTCCATGCATACTTGACGAAAATTAGGACAAAATTTATAAAGGCAATACCTATTAGTTGAGAATATATTTTTGTTATGTTAGCATGTAAACTATGGATGCCGAAATCCCTATGGAAAATTAATGTTTGTGACACAGATAACCTCTTCTTTGAATATAGAGGACTGTGAACATATTGACATTGATTTCTGTTTGACTCTTGCATTTCTTTCAAACATATGCAATACCATGTTTCTTCTTTATCTCATTTACTAGTGTCTGGGAACGTGTCTTGCATGGTCATCCCAAACGATAATGTATTCATTTCATATTCTACACAATTAATAAATTTTAAAGTTGAGAAATTGATATGTGCACATAAAGAATTTGTTGTAAAGAAATAAGAGATTCTTACCAGATAAATGAAATGAATCATCGAACTTATCACATATAATTATAGTTATTTCTTGTCCTACAATTATGATGCCACCGAATGTGAGAGAGGAAAAAATGACAAAATATAAATACAACTAAATGTGGTAATACATAATAGATGAAGAAGGAATCAAATAAAAGAAGAGACTTTGAAATCAACAATTGAAGTGACGAGTCATGATGACACCTAGCTTAACCCACCAGTAGGTAAGACAACCCGTACACAGAACGTGAGTAATAGGTATAAGGGCAGAACTAAACATGAAATAATACTAACAATACGAAAATATGGAAATGGAAGGCAAACAAAAAGCTAAATATAATTGAAACCCTCCAAGAACCTAGAAGTCACGAGTACAGAGCTATCTAGTAAGAACAAATACAAGTCCCAAAAGTGGACCACAACAAGCCGTCTCAAAGGCAAAAGACAAGCTAACATATATACAGAAAGAGACAGGCTGGTCCAGGATGCCAAGTGCTCACCCTCGTCTCCAATATCCACAAGATGCAAAAGATGGTGCGAAAGATCACCGCAGGTAGCTGGTACTAGGACCTGCATCACGAAAAAGATGCAGAGTGCAGCGTAAGTACCAAAACAAGGTACTCAGTAGGCATCATTGACCGACTGAGCAAGACTCCATAACCCTGATGGGTAATCAGAATAGCTAAGACTACACGAATAAGATACTCAAACCCAAGTCCAAAAGAAGTCAATCGGGTCTTGATCCCACAGTGATAGGATCTGGGCCTTGACCCCAAAGTTGTAGAATCTAGGCCTCGAACCCAAGTTGGTAGAATCTTGGCCTCAAACACAAAGCATTATAAGCTAGAAATAACGACCTCGAACCATAAAACGTCAGCAAGGAATTGGAAATAATGGCCTCGAACCATAAATAACCATCGCAACCAACAAACTCATAACCCAACTAACAAGGGTTCCAAGGTTGTGTCAATTCCAAGGTGAATCCCAAGTCAAGTCAAGTCACCATGGGATTTCACCCACCCAAAGGTATCAATAGAAGGCTCCCAGCCTAGTACAACTCAATCTCCAATCGTCGTGATAGCATAAACCTTCGGTAACGCCTCAGAACCACAGAAATAAGGGGAGAGAGGATAGAAGATCTAGTAAGACATGAATTCGCCTAAACTAAGGCTCACACTATCAGACTCAAGTTTGCTATTCTAGTTTACAAGGATCTAGTCTGTCCAAAATGATGTCAGAGATAAAGCAAGCCACAAGGTTTGAAAGTTTAAGGCAACACTAGCCTATCCTAGGCTAAGGCCAAACATGCATCAGAAAACAAATAAAAGTTAAGTAATTTCACATAACATGCAAGTCACACAACCAACCCTACTAGCCTGGTGCTACCCTCGATATAGTAGTAATCAACTCTAAATCATGGTTTCTAAGAGGAACAACAAAAATAACTAGCTACACGCCCCCAATTCACACTGATCATAATGAATTTACACATTCATTGTCAATCTAAATATATAGAAAGGAAGCCATAGCCTACCTGCAGGCCGACAACGCGTGCTTTAAATCACAAGGCCGGATCTTTTGCCTTTCAAACAGCCTCTGAACGGTGCCACACTATCAAAAATAGGATTACAACGTCAATATGGTCGCTTAGACACCAAAATGGAGCCGAACAAATTTTTAGAGTCAAACGGGAATTGTGGTACCCATACCAAAATTTTTGGAGTTGAATCAATTCAAGGGTTATAAACTATACCATAAACTTGTGTTCCGAAATTGGATACAATCCGAGGCTCGGAAGCCACAACAAAAGCTTGCAATAAAAACCCACTTCAAGCAGAAATTAAAGAGAGGGCAGCAGGTAAAACAAGAAACTCACCTAAAACATAGGTTCCTCAACAAGTTCTAATTACAAACCCAAGTATCCACGCTCACAATGATAACACAGGACTTCGAATCACTCAAATTGGAGCTCGAATGAAGGAGAAATCGCCTTTTGAACCTTTTGAAAATAAGAAATGAGGCTGCAAATTCGCTATATAAATAGCCGAGATCTGGTCGCTAAAAGTCCAATTCTAAGTTGCTAAAAGTCTGATTTTTGGTTGAGAAAAGTCTGAACCAGATATCAGCATTTCAGCTAGTTTTCTAAAACTCGAATTCTCCGATGAGGTGCTTCGAATTCGTTCGGAACCATGTGCATGCAAATGATATATGAAACCCTACCAAATTTGATATTTCGCACTCAACGGAGCAGCCAAAATTCCCATACGAGGTTATCTCGGCAAAAAGTAGGCCCCACACACAAACTTTATTTTAAGCCAAAATCCATAAGGGGGCTTGGAATCAGTCTGGAAGCCTCGGGATAAAAACGAAGGGTCATTCTAGACAAAATTAAACATTCCAGCGGTAACTGCGCTGACAAAATTTTCATCCGAGCTTGTTTACTCAGAATATTGAATAAAGTCAAACTTAGGCCTTAACTTGAATGTTAAAATGCCTAATCGCATAGACTCGCATTGAAAGTTTCGGGAGTTATACCGACCATGTCACTAGCCTTAAATGACCCTTTCGGAGCTAATGGAATCGTCAGAATTGGATTCTGAGGTCATCTTCTTGAACTTTTGATCAAAACTGACCATTTAAGGTTAAAAAGCTCAAAAAACACTCAAACTCATATAAAAACTTAAGGAACGACCAGGTCATTGAACTTTCAATCCTAGCAAGTCATAAATGACTTGGGGTCGCTACAGAAAAGCTCTAAATGATGAACATGAGGCATAAACACAGAAATGACCGGGAGGTCATTACAACATCCACTACTAAAAAGGACTTTCATCCGCAAAGGTAAGAGTCAAGAAGTACATGAAGGCTTAAGCAAGCCAGGAAACTTCTCCCGCATATCATGCTCGATCTCCGAGGTAGCCTCCATAGCTGGACGATGCCTCTAAAGGACCTTTACCACAGGAATGGCTCTCAAGCGCAACTGCCGCACATCTCTGGAATGAATGGCAACTGACTTCTCCACAAAGATCAAACGTTCATCCAACTGTACGACATCATACTGAAGCACACGAGACTCGCTGGGAACATTCCGGCGCAACATCAACACATGGAAAACTGGTGGATAGCTGAGAACATCGAAGGCAAAGCTAACTCTTTGGAAACCTCTCCAAATGTTCGAAGGATCTCAGAAGGCCCAATATACCTGGGGCTAAGTTTGCCCCGCCTCCCAAATCACATCACACCGTTCATGGGCAACACATGGATGAACACTCTATCATTAACAGAGAATCTCAAAGGCCTCTGCCTACGATCCGTATAACTCCTATGCCTACTCTGATCTGCCCAAAGTCTATTATGAATCACCCTTACCTACTCTAAAGCCTCCTGAATCAAGTCTATGCCACGTGGTCTAGACTCTATATTATCAAACCAACCAACTTGAAAGTGACAACGCCTAATATATAAGGCCTCAAATGGGGCCATCTAAATGCTAGAATTGTAGCTGTTGTTGTACGCAAACTCCACCAAAGGCAAGAACTAGTCCCACTGACCTCCAAACTCTAACACACAAGCCCGCAACATATCCTCAAGGACCTGGTTAGTACGCTCTGACTGACCATCAGTCTGCCGGTGAAAATTTGTGCTAAGGTCAATACGAGTGCCCAACTCATCTTGAAAAGTCCTCCAAAAAATAGAAGTGAACTGAGCACCCCGATCTGATATATTAGAGACCGGCACACCATGAAGATGCACTACCTCACGAATGTAGATACTGGCTAACCCCTCGACACTGAATGAAGACTGAACAGAGTGGAAGTGTGCTAACTTGGTCAGTCGATCAATGATGACCCAAATGTTATCAACACTTATAGAAGTCCGAGGAAAACCTGCCACAAAGTCCATGGTGATAAGATCCCAATTTCACACCGGGAGGAGTAATCTCTGAAACTCACTACCAGGTCTCAAATGCTCGGCCTTCACCTGCTGGCAACTAAGGCAATGAGATACATAGTCTGCAATATCTCTCCCTATACTGCTCCACCAGTAATGCTGCCTCAAGTAATAGTATATCTTCGCGGTGCTCAGATGGATAGAATATCTAGAATCATAGGCCTCCCGAAGTATCAATTAAATCAAACACCCAACTCTCAGAACAAAAATACAGCCTACAAACCTCGAAACTCCATCTGAATCTAAGGTAACATGACCGGCATTACCTGCTACCACACGATCTTGAAGTGACACCAAGGCCTCATCCTCAAACTGGTGGCTACATATCTGATCAAGTAGAGAGGACTAACTCTCACATAGGCTAGAACACGCCTAGAATCTAAAACATCCAATTGAATCATATGATTAGCTAAGGACAGAATGTACCAAGCTAAAGGTCGATCCCCCATAGATAGAAAGGCTAGAATTCCCATACTCACTGCCTTCGACTCAAGGCGTCTGCTACTACATTCTCCTTTTCTGAATGGTAGAGAATAGAGAGGTCATAGTCCTTCTGAATCTCAATCTAGCAACCTTGCCTCGAAATAGGATCCTTCTGGCTCATAATATACTGAAGACTCCTGTGATCAGTGTAGATTTCATAACAAACTCCATACAGGTAGTGCCTCAAGATCTTAAGTGCAAAAACTACCGCAGCCAACTCTAAGTCATGAGTGGGGTAGTTGTGCTGATATAACCTAAGCTTCGTCAACACATAAGAAATTACCTGGCCCCGCTTCATCAAAACACAAGCAGAACCAACACCGGATTCATCACAATAGACCATAAAGCCCTCACCCTCAATTGGTAGAGTCAATATAGGAGCAGTAGTTTGAAACTCCTTGAGCTTCCAAAAGCTCAACTCACACTCCTCAGACCACTCAAAAAGAACATCAAGGAAAGTCAATGTTGTCAAAGGGATGGTGGAGAAACCCTCCACAATTGGTCTATAGTAGCCTACCGACCCGACAAAGCTCCAAACCTCAATAACTGAAGTGGGCGTAGCCCTATCACGAATAGCTTTAATATTTGTTTGATCTACCATGATGCCATCCTTAGACACCATGTGCCCCGAGAATTCTGCAGACTCAACACAAAACTTCCACTTTGAGAACTTAACATGAAGTCGTTGATCTCCTAAAGTCTAGAGTACAATCCTCAGATGCTACTCATGATCACTCCTGCTCTGTGAATATACCAAAATATCATCTATAAACACAATGATGAAAATAACAAGATACGACCTGATAACCCGCTTCATCAAGTCCATGAAGGTGGTAGGGGCATTAGTTAACCCAAAAGATGTCACTAGGAACTCATAGTTGCCATATCGAGTCCTAAATGCAGTCTTAAGGATGTGTTCTTCCCTAATCCTCAACTGATGGTAACCAAACCTCACATTAATCTTTGAAAACACTATGGCACCCTGAAGCTAGTAAAATAGATCATCCATCCTAGGCATTGGGTAGCAGTTCTTTACTACCACCTTGTTCAACTATCTATAATTAATACACATGTGCATCGTGCCATCCTTTTTCTTAACAAATAAAATGGGAGCGCCCCAAGGCAACACACTAGGCCTGATGAAACCCTTACCCAACAGATCCTGAAGCTGAACACTAAGCTCTTTGAGCACTATAGGAGCTATCCGATATGGCAGAATTGAAATAGGCTGAGTACCCAGCTCAAACTCAATAGGAAAGTCAATATCACACTCTAAGGGTAGGCCGTGTAGGTTGATAGGGAACACATCTATAAAATCTGAGACAATAGGCACGGACTCAATTGAAGGGACATCCCTACTAACATCCTGCACATATGCCAAATAGGACAGACATTTGCTAGCCACTAGCCTCCGAGCCTGAAATAAAGAGATAACTCCTACCGACATGCTACTAATGGAGCCTTCCCACCCCACCGAAGGAGTACCAGGCATGGCTAAGGTACTAGTCTTAGAGAAATAATCTAAAACTACACGATAGGGGGTTAAACAGTCCATGCCCAGAATAACATCAAAATCAATCATATCTAGCACAATAAGGTCAGCTCAGGAGTCACGCCCCTAGATAGTAACTAAGAAAGACCAAAACACCTGATCCACTACTAAAGACTCACCCACGGGGGTTTACACACACAATGGCTCTGCTATAGGCTCTGAACTCATACACAAATGAGAAGCACAACACACAGACACATAAGAATAAGTAGAACAAGGGTCAAATAAAGCCGAGGTGGGCTGATGGCATAATAGAATCTTAATTGTGATTACATCATGCAATGCCTCAGCCTCTTTCCTTGCAGGAGCTGCATTGAAATGTCCATGTCTACCTCTGACCAGGCCATCAGTCCTACTGCTTAACCTTCCTCCCTGGGGACCACCATGAATACCCTAATAACAACTCTAGTCGTCTTGAACTTGACCTTGAACCCTAGATGTAGATGTTGCTGGTGGAGCTGTCTGTGGAGCAAGAGCAATTAGCCTATGCATAGGACAATCTCTGAACCAGTGACCCAACTCACCACAATCAAATCAACTCGACAATGATCTGCCCCAAAAGAATGGCCACCACAGGCTCAAGCACAAGACGGGGACCCATGGCTCTGACTGAAGCCAACCTCAATCTAGCTATACCGGTCTCCCTCTGAAGCCTAAGCTGGCTGGCTGGATTGACCCTGCTGATATCGCTGCCTGGGCCCTTCATAAAAGCCCATCTGCCTAGAATGGGACTCACTGTAGCTACCCTCATATCTGGCTCTCTTATCGATGGACCATTGGGCCTCACGATGGAGCTCTTCAAGAGTGCGAGTGTGATCAACAATATCTAGAAAAGAATGACCCACAGAGACAATGGACTGAGTCTCAATCTTAAGCTGAAGCCTCAACCCATGAACAAAACACTGAACACTCTCCTCCTTTGTAGGTAGAATCAAAATGGAATGACAGGAGAGCTCATGAAACCTCACCTCATACTCTGACACCTTCATGGAGCCCTGCTCCAACATGGACAACTTATCCCAGAGGCAATCTTTGACGCTGTGAGACATAAATCGGGACAAGAAGGCCTTAGAAAACTTGGTCCAAGTGACTAAAGGGGAACTAGCTGGCGTGATCTTGATAAATGTACACCATCAGTATCTGGTTGTTCCATCCAACCAATATGCACTAAAGTCATCCCGTCTCGACTCCAACAAGACCCAAAGTGTACAGCCACTCCCAGTAAGTGGTCAGAAACTCATGGGCATCCTCACCCATAGCCTTAGAAAACCTTGGAGGTGAAATCCTCAAGAGCACTCCGAGCATCTTCTGCTCCTCTAGCGGAATAGCTCCAGCTGCATTCATGGGCTGGGCACCCCCAGGTGGTACCTGGGCCCTGGGTGCCTTTGTTGTAGGCTGATTCTGCTTAACTAGTGCTGGTGTAGGTGTCGTGATGATGCTGGAGCTAGTGCTAGTGTTGGAGCCTGTTGCATGCCACCGAGCACAGTCAAAAGTTGGGCAATAGCAGCCTTAAGATCCGGTGCCATAGTCTCTAAGAAATTATAACACACACACTACACGAATAACATACAAGAGAGAAGAATTCCTAAGGACATTCTATAGCCTCCCAAAGATAGGATACGGATGTCTCCACACCGATCCATAGGACTATACGAGGTATTAGCTCTATACAAGTGAGACCAATGAAACTGGGGCCCTAATACCAACGTGTCACTACCCGATCCATCGAGTCATGATGACACCAACCATAACCCTCCAGTAGGCAAGCCAACCCGTACCTAGAACGCGAGTAATAGATATAAGGGTAGAACTAAAAAGGAAATAATACTAACAATAAGAAAAGACAGAAATATAAAGCAAACCAAAAGCTATATATAATGTAAACACTCCAAGAACATCTAAGTCACGAGTATAGAGCTATCTAGTAAGAACATATACAAGTCCTAAAAGTGGACCACAACAAGCCGTCTCAAAGGCGAAAGACAAGCTAACATATGTACGGAAGGAAATAGGCTGGTTCAAGATGCCAAGTGCTCACCCTAATCTCCGATATGTACAAAATCAAAAGGTTGCATGAATGATCAATGGTGGTAGTTGGTACTATGACCTGCATCACAAAAAAGATGCAGACTGCAGCATAAGTACCAAAACAAGGTACTCAATGGGCATCATAGGCCGATTGAGTAAGAAAGGTAAAGACAATCTAAAAAGATAGAATCTAGACATAAACTAAGGTCAAAGCAGGAAAAAAAGAAGTCACACGATTATATAGAAAGTAAATCTAAGTACAACTAAACTAAGCCTAATAGGACCCCATAAGCCTAGAGGGTACACTCGTACGTAAGTTTAAATAAAACCTAAACAGACCGCCATAAGTCTGACAAGTACACATAATAGCTAAGACTACATGAATAAGATACTCAAACTCAAGTCCAATAGAAGTCAGCCGGGCCTTTAATCCACAATGATAGGATCTGAGCCTTGAACCCAAAGTGGTAGAATCTGAGCCTCAAACACAAGGTGGTTGAATCTAGGCCTCAAACCCAAAGCATCAGTCTCAATATTGAAACAACGGCCTCGAATTGTAAAATGTCAGCCTCGAACTGGAAATAACGGCCTTGAATCATAAATAATCACTACAACCAACGAACTCATAACCCAACCAACAAGAGTGCCAATGGTGTGTCAATCCCAAGGAGAATCCCAGGTCAAGTAAAGTCACCATGGGATGCCGCCCACTCAAAGGTATCAACAGAAGGCTCCCAACCTGGTATAACTCAATCTCCAGTCGTCGTGATAGCATAAACCCTTGGTAACGCCTCAGAACCGTAGAAATAGTGAGAGAGAGGATAGAAGATCTAAGCCATGATTTTTTCTAAACTAAGGCTCATACTATCAGACTTAAGTGTGCTATTCCAATCTACAAGGATCTAGTCTGTGTAAAATGACGTCAGAGAGAAAGCAAGCCACAAGGTTCGAGAGTGTATGGCAACACTAGCCTATCCTAGGATAAGGTCAAACATGCATCAGAAAAAAAATAAAACTCAAGTAATTTCACATAGCATACAAGTAAAAACAACCAACCCTACTAGCCTAGTGCTACCCTTGATACCGTAGTAATCAACCCTAAATCATGGTTTTTAAGAGGAAAAGCATAAATAACTAGGTTCCCGCCCCCAATTCACACCCATCATAATGAATTTACACATTCATGCTCAATCTAAATAGAAAGGAAGTTCTGACTTACCTGTAGGCCAACTACGCGCGCTCCAAATCACAAGGCCAGAGATTATCCCTTCCGAATGGCCACTAAATGGCACCACACTATAAAAAATAGGATCACAATATCAATACGATCATTTTGACACCAAAATTATCCACAACGGAGATGGTCTAATTTTTTAGAGTCAAATGTGAATTGTGGCATCCAGACTAGAATTTTGGGAATTGACTTCGTCTAAAGGTCCTAAGCTACACCTCAAACTTGTGTTCCAAAATGGGACACAATCCGAGGCTCGGAAGCAGCGACAACAATAACATGCAATAAAAACCCATTTCAAGAAAACATTAAAGAGAGGGCAGTAGCTAAAACAAGCAATTCACCTCAAACGAGGGTTCCTCAATTGATTTTAATCACGAGCAAAGTAGCCACACTCTCAACGATCACACAGGATTTCAAATCACTCAAATGGAAGCTCGGATGAGGGAGAAATTTCTTTTTCAAAATAAGAAATGAGTCTACAAGTTCGCTATATAAATTGCCAAGATCTGGTCGCTAAAAGCCCAATTCTGGTCGCTAAAACTCTGATTTATGGTCACAAAAAGCCTGCACCAGATATTCGCACTTCAGCTAGCTTAAACTCTGAATTCTCTGACGGGGTGCTCCCAAATTGTTTGGAACCCCGTGCATGCAAATGAGATATGCAACCCTACAAAATTCGATATTCCAAACTCAGTGGAACAGTCGAAATTCCCATACGAGGTCATCTCGGTAAAAAGTGGATCCCACACCCAAACTCCATTTTAAGTCAAAATCCACAAGGGGTCTCAAAATAAGCCCGAAAGTCTTGGGATCCAAACAAAGGGTCGTTCTAGACAAAATTTAACATTCCTGAGCTAATCGCGCTGACAGAATTTTCATCCGAGCTTATTTACTCAGAATGTTGACTATAGTCAAACTTAGGCCTTAACTAAAAAGTTAAAATGCCTAATCACACAGACTCACACCTGAACTATTCTTTATGTATGTATAAGGTTTTGTCAGGTGATTTTTAAAGATCATGTTGTAATGACCTCTCAATCATTTCTGTGTTTATGCCTCACGTTCATCATTTAGAGCTTTCTTGTGGTGACCCTATATTATGACATACTGGGATGACAGTTCGGTCGCTGGGTTATTGGTTTGTATTTTATACAAGTTTTCATATCTTGGAGTCTTCGAAACTTGAATGGTTTACTTCAGTCTAAAGTTCTGGAAGACAGCGTTAGAATGCAATTTTGACTGTTTCATCAGCTCTAGAAGGGCCATTTTAGGCTAGGGGCATGGTTGGTTTGGGCATCGGGACTTTTGGTGTGAGTTAAAACATTGAAGTTTAAGCCAAGCATTGACTTTGGTCAACATTCTCGATAAATATGCTCGGATGGGAATTTCTAAGCACGATTAGCTCTGAAATGTCGAGTTTTGTCTAGAACGACCTTTCATGTGGTTCCCTAGGATTTTTGTCTCATTTTGAGCCTTCTTGTGATTTTTAGCTTAAAATGAAACTTGAGTGTGGGATCCACTTTTCCTCGAAATGACCTCGGATGGAAGTTTTGATTGTTCCTTGAGTTCAGAATCTTAAATTCGATGGGTAGAATATTTCATTTGCATGCATAGGGTTTTGCACGAATTTTGGACACCCCATCGGAGAATTCGAAGATGGAGAAAATCAGTTGAACTGCTGATATCTTGTGCAAGCTTTTAGCGACCAGAACCAGCATTTAGCGATCGGTTTCGGGTATTTATACCCAGAGATTTTAGCTTTGAACCCTCATTTTTAAATAACAATTTCTCCTTCATTCGAGCTCTGATTTAAGTGATTCAAAGTCCTGTACGATCATTGGGAGCGCGGCTACTTCGGTTTGTGATTAGAAGAAATTTAGAAACCTTTGTTTGAGGTGAATTTGAGCTTGACGTTGCTTTCTTTGCTTGGTTTTCTTATTAATTTTACATGTTGCTATTGTGACTGTTTTTGAGCTTCAGATCGTGTTTAATTTTGGAAACCAAGTTCAAGGCATTGTTAAGGCCCTTTTGACGAGGTCAATATCAGGATTCCCAGTGTGGGTCCCACATTCCCATTTTGACTCAATTTGTGGTCCATTTCAAATTGTTGCAATTTTAGTGTCATAATGTCCGTAATGACATTGTGATTGATAACTTGATAGTTTGGTGGTGTTAGAGAGCATTTTTTATGTGGATAGCTCGTGTTTGGTTGATTCGGAGTGCTCTTGTTTTGCTTTGAGGTAGGCTTCAGTTTACTTTCTTGATTAAACTTCTTAGATAATGCCTTGTATAGGTTTCATGCAATTTTGGATGGTATTTTCTGGGTATTTAGCTTTCCCCTTGTTGTTCCATACTTTCTTGATTCCGTAGGAGCCTTGGGCTTATTGTAGGTGTTGGGATCCTTAGTTTAGACTATGGCTTCGCTTGTGGAGTAGATGATCTTACTTATCCTTGTTAGGACTGATTCGTGGTTGCCTTATACTAGGTTAGACATTAGATGCTTTAAGTTGTGTTTTATTGCCTCGTACTTATTGTTTACTCCCTTTAGAGCTTGTCCTGGGTCGTTCTCGTTGCGATGATGCTTGTGACCTTGGTGGCTCATCAGAGCCATGGGTTGGTCCTAGTTGTGCTCAGTTTGGGATTGGATCGGAGTGATTGGGGTAGGGCGTCACCCCTTGAGTTTGCTGCCCTTTTTATTGATTTGAAATCTCTTCTTGATCCCTTTGCTTGTAGATTAGCGGTGGATATGTTGTATCCTAATTGAGCTTAAGATTATGTTGTTGGGCATGAGGTCGTGTGTGAGAAATAGTTAGATCCTTGGTTAGTACTCTTTGTTTTGGTAGTGTGGTTTCATTGGTAATATAATTATTTGATTTTGAGTGCCTTGTTTGAATTTTGTTGATGGTGTGCATTACATTGTTTGGTCATTCTCACGGATTTTGTGGTACGACCCCGGCTCATACATTTGCATATTTATTGTTTATGATGATATATTATGTTACTCAGTTTTTATTCTAAACTGGTTTTAATGAGAGTCGTACCACCTGGATCACTTGACTTACTGATTTTTGAGATTACGAGGCGTTAGGGATGTGTTCCTTTTTCTACTTGAGATATTAGAGGCATCTGGGATATACTCAACGTTTACTTGACTAGTCGGTGCGTCGATACCTTTTCTTGCATGCTTTTGTTTTTACTTATGCTCCCGGGTCACTCTTGCTAGGTGGGCAACTTACGCCCCTGGGAGTGGACTGGCTGGCTGAGCGGACTTGATACATTAGATCCTCTTTGAAGTAGACACGACCCTGGGTCACTCTTGCTAGTAGGATAGCTTACGCCTTTGGGATTTGACTGACTGGCTGGGTGGCCTAGATTTATTTGTCACTCTTGCTAGCTGGACGGGGAATTTACTGGAGTCCTATGGTCATGGTTTTAGATGGTCACTGATGGTTCAGCTGCTCACCCTACATTCATATGCATTGTCTATCACCAATATACTTATTTGTTGTTTGTTCCCTCTGGTTTATGGGGGGGGAGGTTGGGTTATGTTTTTTGTTTGTATCTTTCATGCTTATGGGGGTCTTGTTAGGTTATTGTTTGACTATATTCTATTCTCTACTATTATTTTATTGTTGCCCAATAGGTTTTGACTTTAGAATTATGGTTGTGGGTCCTCTTGGCACTAGATAGTTGACTTGGTATCTTAGTAGCTTGCGATTAGATTGTTGGCTTTCAATCCAGGTGCATTCTTGTCTCGACTTCTTACCCCTTGTTTCCTATTTCTATTATCTATTTCCTGTCTACTTTAGTATCATTTGTTTAGTTACTTGTGCTATGCTTTCCCTATTACTTATTGTTTATGCTTGTGTTATCTTTTGAGCTCAATCCACCATTGCCTACTGAGTACCATTTTTTATACTTATACTACACTTCTGCTCCCTGTAGATTGAAGTTGAGTTATCACCGTTGATTTAGAGTCGTGTGGAGTAGCTTGGGATTTTGGAGATTAGGGTGAGCTCCTGGCGTCTAGAGCTATCGATTTCCATCTATTTTTGCTAGGCTTAGTGTTTATATTGTATTGAGAGATAGCTTGTACTTGTCTTGTATTTGTGAAAGCCTTGTACTCCTTATTTGGATCAGATGCTCAACTACTAACTGATGCCAGGTCTTGGGATGGTCCCTGTATGGTTTTGTTGATTATCCTTTCTCTGTTTTGTTCTAAGGTCTTACTTCTTGTTGTTGGCTTCCACTTAGTAGTCTGTTGCTTATGGCTCCAAACTAAGGGTTAGACTTACCTACTGGTAGGGTGTAGTAGGTGCCATCATGACCTGAGAAATCAGGTCGTGACCATTTGGTATCAGAGCTCTAGGTTGACCGGCATCATTGGTATGAGAGAAAATGCCTAGTAGAGTCTTGCGGATCGGTGCGGAGATGTATGTATCCTATCTTTTGGAGGCTATAGGGTATTCTTAGGAAATTCTATTTTAACTTTTATCGTGTGTTTTCGCTTCGAGTAACCTCTTAAACAACTTCTTTGGAATTTACTCTCTTCTTCATGGATAGCACAAAGAATTTGAAGAATGTGGGTGAATCATCATAGAATTCCATTAGAGTTTCAGCACATGATCGGGCTAGGAGGCCTCAGTTGGGCATGGACCTTATGGTTGGAGGCATTTCTTAGCATTCAGAGAGTCAAGGGGAAGGCTAGGCTTTGGCAGGGCCTTTAGCTACCTCAGTTCCTTGGTGTTTAGTGTTAGGAGGTCTGAGCTCCTCCGAGGGTACACCTCAAGTAGATGTAGTTCTTGGTGCAGCGAGTGCTCCTCATAGTAGAGTTGATTTAACTAGTCCCAGCAGGGTTCATAATCCATTTCTGACTATGTGTTAGGATTTCTAGAGTGGGCGGGGCATAACCCCACATTGTTTCTTTCAGATCAGGAGTTGATCGAAGGGTTAGCTTTTCCACTTTGGTTAGTATTGGAGCATCTAATATCAGCAGGGTCTACCTTTTCTCTGGTTGCGAGTCATGTAAGGGATTTGAGTAGGCATTCCTTGAGACTTACAGTGATGGTGGTAAAAGGCTTTTTCATCAGTACAACGGTGACAAAATTTCACTTTGAGGTTAGTATCAATTTAGTGAGGGTCATCTTTCCTTTCGACCTATCTGGCCTATGATGGTTGCATCTCAGGTTCCAAGGGGTTCTGAAGTAGGTTATGGTGCAGGCGATAGGCAGAGTTTAGACTAGACTTCTCATGCTAGTAATTCTAGACCATCGGGTGCTGGGTCTCATATTACTCTAGTTGAGTCTTTACAGGCAGTTGCTCTTAGTAATGGTTGCTATGGGTGTGGTGAGATAGGTCACTATGTTAAAGATTGTCACAAGGCCCCAATGCAGTTACTAGAGGTGGTCTTGAGTTTTTCAGAGGTAGATAGGGCAGATCACCACGTTCTTTGCATCGGGCTTCACGCTATAGAGGTTGCTATTATTATGGAAAGTTGGGCCATTGGTCTAGAAAGTGCCCCAGGTTGGAGTTGCTTTTCCAAGTATTATAGACATTTGATAGTCCTAAAGGCTGGGGTGGTCAGATGTAGTTGTACCTTTAGGGAGCTTGTTCATCAGCCTACATCTTGTCCCCAGCATGGGACCATGGTGAGAGGTATCCATCTAGATAGTCTTATGGGTTATCGACTACTTCGATTAGAGGTGGTGCCTTGGGTATTGACATTACTACATCATGTGTTCATGTTGAGGTCGGACACAGTCCGTTCTATGCTTTTGCATGCCGATCAGAGGTCGAGGCTTCAGGTATCCCTTCTTTAGACATGATTTTGTGGTTTATCCTGTTGGTTCTTATTTAGTGTTATTTGGGGTTTTCATGCCCATTTGGGTTTATTTGGCTTATTATCTATCGTTTGCTTGTTGTGGCATCTTGATTTGAGGATTGTGTATATGTTTTGCTCTTGTAGTTGGTTTCTTTTAGTAGTAGATCAACTAGGCTATGTTGCTTCGATTGGGACTAGTGGATGGGTAGTCCCCTGTGCCTTTGACTTGATAGTACTATTTTGGTTGTGGCTTTGGGATTGCTAGTTTCTGTTTTTGCCACTCTTGTTGTGTGCTTTTGTTGTGATGAAGATCCTTTTTGATAGGTGGCTACACCAACTTTTCCTGATTTGAGGTTTGTATGTTGTAGGGCTTGGTTGACTTAGTTGTGAGCCTACCCTTTTGAGAAGTAGTTGGGAGATTACTAGTTCTTAGAGTTGTGTGTTGAGTAATTAGCCTTCTTTAGTTGTGGTAGTCTTTTTTGGTTGATTTATCCTTTTTCCTTAGTCTTTCCTCAAATGTAGAGTTATATTTTTGCTCATTCAGTCTTTTGGATTCGTCCGCTTCTTGTGGTCTTGGAGGTTGGTTATGGCTAGCTGGAAGTTGGAAGTGTGATCCCTTGTTTTTCCTGGACTAGCTATTGTGCTGGTTCTTTATTGATGTGTTGATAGACCTCGAGGCCGATGTATTATTTCGAGTCGGAATGGTGGTGTTCGTAGATGCTTTCACAGCTTAGTCCTGTTAGGAAATGGAAACTTGCTAAGAAGATTCATCTTCAATATGGGGTCTTTGTAATTCCTGGGATTTTTGAGTTGGCTCTAGTTTAGGATACGTGGTTTGCTTTTTTCATGCTTGGTAGCTTGCGTTGTTCGTGATAGGGTTGGTACCCTTGGGCAACTATCGGCCCGTTGACTATGCTAATACGCTGCCTGCCAGCTTGGTTTCCCTCAGGATAGGGTGTTTAGCTCAGATTTGTGGTGGCAGAGTAGTTTTTGGGCTCGTAGTGTTAGTGTTTCTGAAGTTCCTTTGGTTGGAGTAGGTCGTTGGAGCGGGGCTTAGTGCTACCTTATCGTTCGCAGGATGTTCGTCATTTGGGTTAGTGTGGTTATATTTTGAAGGTTGTGATTTAGATGGGTTTGTTGGTTTTGAGTGTTATAAATAGATTTTGGGCTTTGCCCTAGGTTAGTTCCTTGATTTGGTAGTTGTCATTCCTTGATGTTCAAGTGGAGCATGTTATTTCTTCCGAGGTTTTTGTTGTATGGCCTTGTAAGTAGATTTCAGATGGTGCTGGAGATATTCAGGATAGCTAAGGACTGTCAGAACACCCTTGATGGTTTGAAAATTATAGATGTGGAGCATAATATTAGTTTTTTATTTTGGATTTGAGTTGCATTTGCCATGGTCCTGCGTTTGCTCCATTATTTTATTTTGGTGTGATGCTGGTCTATTGAGACGAATATGTGTTGAGATTTTTGCAAGTTTTCATATGTTGGAGCCTTTGAAACTTGCACTGTTGACTTCAGTCAAAGTTCAGGAAGACGGCCTCATAATGCAATTATGACTATTTCATCAACTCTGAAAGGTCTATTTTAGGCTAGGGACATGGTCGCTTTGGGCCTCGAGACTTCTATGTGAGTTTGTGCCGTTAGGCGTATTAACTTTGAAGCTTAAGACAAGGGTTGACTTTGGTCAATAATCGCGATAAACATGCTCATATGAGAATTCTATCAGCGCAGTTAGCTTCGGAATGTCGAGTTTGGTTTAGAACGGCCTTTTATGCGGTTCCCTGGCCTTCTGATCTCATTTTGAGCCTTCTTGTGGTTTTTGGCTTAAAACAAAACTTGGGTTTGGGACCACTTTTCCTCGAAACGACCTTGAATGGAAGTTTTGATGGTTCTGTTGTGTCTGAAATGCAGAATTTGATAGGGTAGCATATTTCATTTGCACGCATGGGGTTCTGAACAAATCCTTCACACCCCGCTGGAGAATTTGGTGTTGCACCAAACAAGATGAAGTGTTGTTATCTGGTGCAGCCTTTTAGCGACAAGATATAAGACTTTTAGCGACCAAAATCAGTTTTTAATGACCAGTTTCAGGTATTTATATAGAAATTCAGCTTTGAAACCTAATTTTCAAATGAGGATTTCTCACTCATCCGAGCTCCAATTTGAGTGATTTGAAGTCCTGTGTGATCATTTTAAGCGTGGATACTTGTGTTTGTGATTAGAAGATATTGAGGAACCTTCGTTTGAGGTGAATTTGAACTCGAAGTTGCTGCCATTGCTTGGTTTTCTTGTTAATGTTATATGTTGCCGTTGTGGCTATTTTTGGGCCTCGAATCATGTTCAATTTTGGAACACAAGTTTGAGGCATGGTTTCGGACCTTTTGACTGAGTCAATTTTGGGATTCCCGGTGCAAGTTCCACATTCCCATTTTGACTCAATTTTGGGTTCATTTCCAATTGGTGTGATTTTAGTGTCAAAATGTACGTAATGATGTTTTGATTGATAATTAGATAGTTTGGCGGTATTCGGAGGCATTTCGGATGTGGATAGCTCGTGTGTGGTGGATTTATAATGCTCT